>CM076728.1:8846070-9121070 GCA_038501795.1 Pseudopleuronectes americanus | reverse complement strand
CATTATCATTATGTGTGTCTGTGGTGTATAGTGTCTGTGCTTATGGTGCTTGATGCAGAGGCCAGTAAAGAGGCTTCACTCCCTCTTGTGGTGAAAATATATGATACTGTGCACAAAGTGTTTTGTACTATGTTGGTCTTGGTCTATTCGAGGAAGATTGTGCACTGAGATAAAGAACCAAGCAAAAATAATAAACTGAGGAGAAATAAAGACATGGGACACTGATAAAATAAGGATGGAAAAGATACTTGCGTGTATATAACTCATTTGTCTTGTGAATGAAAGGAATCTAAATCCAAAATTCCCTTTGGGATCAGTAAAGAATCTATCTATCCGTCTATCCATCTATCCATCTATCTATCTTTCTATTTGTCTATTTATCTAATTATCTATCTATTTATCTATCTATCTTTAATAAGCTGAAGTCAAAAGATTATCTGCAACCACAATCACCTTCTGTCAATCAGGAAGTAACTGAACTCTATACTAAGCCTTTGTAAAAATAGTAAATAAAAACATTTTAAATAGCAAAATGTCACCTGCTGTATTTATTGTTTTACTCTTAAAGTCTGTTATGAATTGATGTATGAATAGATGAGGTGACTAACGTGCATCTCTTTCTGTTGATCATTATTTTGGGCCTGACTGAGTGCAGGAGTCCTCGTTCTTTGCCTTTCTGGAGTGAAACGTACCCTGGAGGACTGCAGCAAGTTCCTGGTGGTTTCAGAACCACACCACCTTTTCACATAAAAAAAATAGCAGCATTGGAAATAATTATTCCTATTTCACCTTTCCAAATTTATTCTGTGTAATTATGTTAATTATTACACTTCCCATATCCTATAAGAAGGCCTGAGGCTTTGTACAAACCAGGAATGGGTGTTTCATGTTTGCATATTATTATCATCCTGTGAGGGCATTATACCTCAGCTGCCTGGAGGGAGGAGAATGTAAAAATAAAATATGTAACAGTGTGTCTTATATGTGCCCGTGTCATACTTTATTTAATAAAAAAAAGAGAAACATAGCTACAATGTGGCACACTTGAGAAATGTCAGTCAATTTCAAATGGCATGGTAATGTGTTTTAGTTATGCAAAGCATGCTTGTACATTAAACACTCAATAAATACAGTTCTTCCTCTTTCTGTGGTGAACACTTCAAAAAAAGAACCTCTCTGGGGTCAAATTGGAAAATAAGTCTCAATACACAATGCGGTAGAGGGGTGGACTCACTGAGAAATACAAAACCGTTTTACAAACAATCAGGTAGACGGCATGCATACAAAAATAGACGACTATTCTCGTCATTCCTTTGTAATTTACAAGATTACTTCATTATTGCCTATTGTTTTATTTGTGCGCCCTTGTACGGAGGAAGAGCTTCCTTTCTACGTCATCCCTTGTCTTTCATGGAGAAGTACAATGTACATTCACAATCACTGAGGCACAGAACTTGTTTTACTATTTGTATACTGTAAGTACCCCAAGTCACTGTTGCTGAAGTTATGTAATATTAAATATATATATATATATATTAATATATATATATATATATATTTAACACCCTGTACACCCATGGAACAAACGTACCCAATATTCATACACACATGCATAACAAAATTTGTGTACATCCAAAATAGCTTTGTTACCAAATCCTGTTATCGTCAAAGCCTTTCAGAGCAGCTGTACACGACTCCCCTGCATGTTGTTGCAGTGACGGGAGATGGCCATGCATATGAGCGGTGATTTACAAAGCTCTCCGGCAATTCTTTGACGAGGACACAAAGTGCAAAAATGCCAGTCAGAAACCCTGATGAGTCAACAAGTTCCTTCTGTCGAGACATCTCTTTTAGCCTTTCTGTGACAGCCCTCATCTTCGAAGCGGCGAGGTCAGGCGGAGCTCCTGCGCAGTGAGTGGGGTTCAGGGAGCAGTACAAGAAGAACAGATGGACAGGTCAAGCAGGGAAAACGATTTTTGGTGCCTTTTTATCTCCAGCGAAGGAATGCTGGCTGTGTGAGGCACAGGCAGAGGCGATACGGTCAAGGTTTTATCTACATAATGATCCTGACAGGTTACCCTAAATAACCCAAGGACCGGTTTGTGTCTTGAAGAGGGATATTCTGCAAAAAAAATGGAGGTACTGATTAAGCAAATAGAACACTTATATATTTATACAAATATAAACACTCTTAACATGTTGTTATACCTTCAGTGAGCTGTTGAGGATGCGGAGGCGATGCAGCTTGTCATTTAGCAGGGGGTCATTAACTCGACGGACAAATGAGCGCTTGTACTCCAGGCGGCTGGCTGATCTGTGATCAGCCGAGCTGGACAGACTCGTCTGCTCCAGAGCCCTATACAAGTCCCCCAGAGAGTCTGCCTGCATCCTGCAGTCCCGTCCACGACCTGCCGAGAAAGCAGAACAACAATTAACAACAAGGATTTCTCAATTAACTGAAGTGAGGGTTGAGTTTTTCTTACCTTTTCTTATTTTACAAAAAATATCAACACACTAAGAGTTCTTCTACTTTAAACCAAATAAAAACACTAGAGATATTCCACAAAATATTTGTATCAGTGGATCTCTAAGCACTCCATCATATGAAAGTGCAAGCAGCCTCTCCCTGCCCACACGCTGCCCACCTGCCTGCCACGAAATGCCAGAGAGCTGAAACTAATAAGGGGCTGTTGAAGCAACTTATTAATAAACATTGCACATATTCATACATAACACACACACACATCACCAGCAAAGACACTGTACTATCATAAGAAACAAGTTTAGTGTATGTATATAAAAGCAAAACTACAAAACTCCTTCACAATTGTTTACTTATTATTATTCCAGATAAATCTTTTACTGTAATTTTATCATGAACTAATAATTTTCTGTTGGATTGTGAATCATAAATTAGTCAAATCTAAAAATATCTACTTTATTAAAATTGTTTTTATTAAAAGCAGGGACACATATTATTAAAGATGCTGGAACCATTACTGTTCGTCATGTTTTCTTAATTTGAATATTTGTTATTAAATACAATTCTGTTCATTGACTTATTAAAAAATCTAAACAATCCTTTTAGCTGCTTGCTATTGAACTAAGATGTCTGTGAAAACAGTACCCAGCTGCAAATGAAACTAAAACTATCTTTAAATGATAAATCAGTTTTTATGATTTTGTGACTCCTCACTTGATAACCATGTGAATGGTCCTCATAGTCTTCAAGGACCTTTCTATTTTTAAATACATCATTCATTCTGTCAATATGTAATTTTCCATAACACGGGAGCCATTATCCTACCAGCGCCCTCATATCTCCTGTTGGGATACACTGCCCTCTGTTGGGATGACACTCACACTACACTAGAGCTGAATCGGTTGTCACTCTATTTTGTGTTTTAGAAAGAGGGTGGCAGGTTCTGAAGCGCTCTGACGCGTCCTGGCTGTGTCTTGAAATGTATCATGCTGTATTTGCTGCTTGTTTTGTGTCTTTCCTCCCTTCTTCGCAGGCAATGGTGGAGAGAGCGAAGTGTAAGATAAATGAGGACAAGAAGAGAGGGGCCTAGGGCGTGCTTCTTTATCCTGTTCAGAATCCAACATTAACACCGGCTGAAAGGATTCCTCCTCGCTTCACCATCCAAACCGTGCCAAGAGGCACAATGACATCTCGATTGGGCAAGAGAGGAGAAAGGAGAGAGAGAGAGAGAGAGAGAGAGAGAGAGAGAGAGAGAGAGAGAGAGAACTGCCAAGATAAATCAGTATCAAATAAGACACTAAATTTCATCTCACGTGGACAAGTGCCCTGGAGCAAATGGGCTGGCTGCAAATCCAATCCAATAAAGCAATGACAGCCAGTAGACGACCTCTGACATTTGCCGGCTCTGACTCTCCTGTTAGCGGCTTTAATCAAATTACTGACGACAAATAAGTTCCCTTGCTCAACACAATGCAGATAGGAAGACTGATCAGATTCTTAAAAAATAACAATTTGCAGGAGAGGATGAGCCCAGTGACACCTCAGGTTTCGTCTAGGGGCAGAGCCTCCGAACTCGGTCAGATGAGGTAAGTGTTCCTTTAAAGCTGTTTCAGACAAGCCCATTTGAACTTGCTTTATACTGGATGTCTTTTAACACTGGTGCTTATATATAGGTGTATACTGTTAGATAACTCTCTCCTACAAGACCCAGCGATCCTGTGATTGTAAAAACTCATTACTTCTTGGGTATTTGGACTTCTCTGCTCTCGTAAGGTATATTTTAGTCCTAGCTATACCAAAAGTCATTGAACACAGAATAATACAGCAACACTGTGTTTGTCAGCTAGAAAGGCTGTAGATTAATAATAAAAAACAATTGTGAATTAAATAACTTTAAGAAATATGAAATAATTGATCCACATTAAATTGTAATCAATCATAAAAAAAAATCCCACTAAATATGTCCAACACTTGTACCAAGATTTAATCGTAGTTTTTGCGTAAACCTGCTAACAAATACAGCAACAAAGAACTGCAGGAGCACCTCAGAGAAATATGAACAAATGATTAATCTGTCAAAGTTCTTAACCTATAAAAGAAGAAAGCTCCATTATTGTGTGTTGATGAACTGTAGAGTTGAAACTATGAATAACAGTTAAAGTTTCCCAAAGTGAGCGCATTTCTTTGATTGTATAATTCACTGCAGCCAACCCCAGGGGACAGAGGGCCAGAGGCGGAGTTCACCCTGGACAGGTCGCCAGCCAATCAGAGGGCTCACATACAGAGACAAACAACCATTCAGTCTAACTTTTACACCTCAATCAGTTTTCTATTAATCAAACAAATTAGTCAAAAACATCTTATATGATTACATTTTAATGTTTTATTTTAATTTTTTTTTCTTCAGGTGTATATATATTTTAGATATGTATATTTTATTTCTATTTTTTTTTGCATTACATTTTATCCTATTTTATTTTCATTTTTCTCTCTGCTTTTAGTATTCTGAGCATTGTCATAAGAGAGCCTGTGACCCAAGCATTTCATTGCGAGCGACTGCTTAAATGTAATCATTGTGTACATGACAATAAAACTCTTGAATCCTGAATCTTGAAATTCTTGCGGTACATGTGATGCTGACCTGTGTCCCTGACCCGGTCCCGCTGGTAGTGCTGGGACTCTCTGGGATCCGACGCAGCTGCAGTGGCGGCCAGGATGGCGTGGAGCCCGCTGTCCCTTGGCAGCGTGAAACTTCGAGGTTTTCCACCCACCTCTGAATCGATGCTGGACCTGAGGGGCAGAGGCAGGGCTCGGTATTGTTCCTGCAGCAGGCTGCGTGGTGCCGGCAGGGTGGACTGCCTGCGGTACTCAACCGCCAGGTGTTCCCTGTCATCAGGAAGCAGGGATTCCTCCACGGGGAACGTCTGGAGGTAGTGCATCCTGGTGCTGCTCTCCATCTGGTCATGCCACGAGTTTCGATGGCCGCTCGCCTTCTGCCCGGGGGAGACGCTGTTGTTGCTGATGCTGCCTTCGTGAGGCTCCGAGTGGAACTCTTCATGGGAAGAGCGGGAATGGAACGTGTCCGAGGAGGAGAGATGGCCTCGTTTCGGTTCCAGGTACGGACTCACCTGTGTACAGACAGATTGTTAGTAAAAGAAAGCGACGTCTGCCACATAGGGCGAAGTCCGGTGGGTCTATTCAACTGCAGGCTGAGAGACTCACTGAGGATGCTCTGGGAAAGGTGTCATAAGGTGGTGGCGGACTGTCCTGTTTAGGCATCGAGGGCATTTCCATGTCCTCGTGATCACTCTCACTCCAGTAATCTGTCATACACAAACAGATCCTGTCATATTTCTGTAACAAACATTCAAAACCAAGCTTATTACATGCAAAACGAAGGACTCTGAGGCCATTTAGATGATTATAAGTAGTACAACAATCCAACTGCTGGTTCGTGTCAGAATAATCATCTGCCTGCGCCCGTGTATGACTGTTCTGAAAAGGGTAGCTGCAGCGTTGGTGTGATGTAGGTGTGATCAGGAAGGTGAGGATGAATCTAAGATGTGAGAACTTCCGGCTAAGACTTCTGGAGGTGTTAAAGATCTAATTTAACAACTTGCTTGTGCAGGAAGAAGCTTCAATGACAAACCTGCTCTCACACGCCCACCTTTGCTGGTTTCCTATATAGGCTGCTTTTAAATAACTTTATAGGGTATGAGGGGGTGTCATTTCCTGTCCGTTTGTAAGAAGCAAAAGAACATGACTATATGACATAAAAAAAACTAAAATTAGCATTTGTCAGCACATAGCAGAGGGGCTTGTATCAGATGTGAAGTGAAAGGGAAACAGGAGAGAGGAGTTGAACACTGCTTCTGCTGCTCTAGAAACGTCACCTTTCTAGAAACCCCAGGACTCCTTAGGTTATATCATAAATAAACATATGAAACCAGGCATAAAAACCAGATTCGGAGATACAAACACCTATCATTACAACATGTGTAACACAATAAAAAAAAGGAGGATTTAAAGCCTGGTTTTTACATGACGCCTCTAACTTTGTTAAGACACAGCTAAAATGAGACAAGGTTAATTTAAGCTGAAGTGGAAAAAGCTCTTCAAGTGCAAAGTGTGCAAAGCTACATGTGCAACACATGCAGCTAAAGACAACACCCTGACCTCTAAAGACCTCACATGATATTAAACATCCACAGTAGAATGCTCATGTGTAAGATTTTATAATCCTGCAGAAATGATAACATAGGGCGTTGTTTTCTAAATACATTTTAAGCAGTGGTATGCACATATTGTGTATTTCAAACACATGAAGCCTGTAGCTCTGAGCTTCTTGTCTGCAGCATGGAGCTGAAGGAGCAGATACATTGTGACAGCGAACGCACCAAGTGAGGGACGAGGCAAAATAATCATCCATGCATTCGTCGTGACTTATTTGGACGTGATTTTTTACAGCTTGGCTTGTCGCAGCTTTATATAACTGTAAACCAGCGACCTGTAACAGATGAAGAGTGTTTTCTTTCCCTCTTCTTTTGCAACACTGGGAAACAGCGTCTGTGACTAATCTCACCTTGGTCCTGGTGAATTTTCTCCTGCTCGGAGTAGCCTGCCACCGCCATACTGAGACGGCTCAGCCACCTGTGTGAGAGAAGAACGGGCATGACGCACGGAAGCTGGACATGCAATGAAACGTCTTCTGCGTGTGCTTTTGTGTGTGTGTGTGTGTGTGTGTGTGTGTGAGTGTGTGTTGATCAATCACCTCACAGAACTGCCTGGCGTTAAGGAGAGTGGGCAGTCCAGTGGGGGGATTTAATTTCCGGCCAGGAAACGGGGGGGGGTTGTTAAATGTGGTTGCAGATGTGTGACATTGTGGGAGTTTATAGAGCTTGACTATCACAGCCTCGTTAACTCACCGGGACATGTCGTCTACATTTTCCGCCGCGAAGTAGAAGGTTTTTATCTTCGGATGGCAAGCCTTGAAAGCGCTGAAAGGGAACCGGGGGTATATTTAAGCAAGTGTAAGAACAGATACGGGGACATATAGCGTTCATTAACATATGAATAGACGCGACTGCCAAGATGAACTGGCACATGATTACACAAACTGCCATTCAGAGTGACGCAAAACAGCAAGACTTTGCATCATTGCATAAGCAGCTCCTGTTTATTTTTGGCATGTTTAAGACAAGTAAACAAACATAATTATGAAACACAAAGATTTTCAGAAACCCCTGAATTAGTTGGCTTTCAACCTAAGAGTGAGCATAAGCCAAGACATGATAAATGGAATGTTTTTATACAACTCACGCACGCATTCATGCAGCACTTCTGCACCCAGTGCTTTTGTATCACACACCATTCATACACTGTCAGCCGTCAGGGGCCATTCGGGGTTCAGTATCTTGCCTAAGAACACTTCTGAATGCAGACTGGGGGTGCCGGGGATCGAACCACCGATCCTCCGCTTTATCTCCTGCCCCCTAAAAATGGTTAACAGCTGTTTTTCAACAGATATGAGGTTAACAATATACTGAACTAGCTATGTGGGATTTTTAAAAACTTTCTTTGGGATTACACTTTAACTTTATGAAATTGATTTAATAATTATATATTTTTCCTTGAAAACGCCAGTAAATATCAGTGCCCTTACACATCTCTGTTTTTATTCATCAAGGGCTACAAATAATTCAGGGGAAATCAGGAAAATGTAGAAGAAAACTCAAAGAAAGAGAGAAAAGTAAAAAAAATGGATTCCTGGATCTGCCACACCAACATTTTATGAGTTCATCCCTGACCCATTCCACATCCTTTCACTAGGTTTTGTGGTAATCAGTCCAGTTTGTGTGTTATCTTGCTATCTAACAAACGTCTTGTTCTTCTTGTATCTTTATGTATCTTCATAAAGTCTCTGCCTTTGGCTTATTGACTCATTACAATACTTTTGCATAGGTCTGTCTAAATTTAAAGCTAAATGGAAAACATTAACTGTAGGTTGGATGATTGCTGTCCAGATGTACAAAAATACTCACAACTTCCTCCTGCACTCAGTGGCCCGGTCGATGTTAAACTCCGAGAGGCTGACGAAGCCCTCGGCCTTCTCATCCTGTGACAAGCAAAAGCAAAGTGACATCAAAACGCCAAATAATGAAAACCAAAAAGATTCTGTGATTTGTTCTTTAAAAAAAAAGAATTTAAAGAATATATTCACCTCCTCATTCATGTACCAGTACAGGCAGGTGTCTTTCAGGATGAACCAGTACTTCTTCCACTTCTGTGAAAAATATGTTTTAGCATCCTTCTTTTTCCACAGCCAGCCCTCGCAGTCGCCCTGACCCAAGTCCCTGCAGGAAATCCGTCGCTTGCTGATTGAAGACATGGGGCTTTCAACTGCAGGGGAACAGACCAGAAAGGGGGGGGGGTAAGAAAACAAGCCCCTGCTCATGTGTGGATTCATGTCAAACAACTCAAAAGAAATGCTCCTACCTTTACTCTTCTTCTTTGACCTCGACAGCAGTGAGGACCGCTCAAACACCTGCAGGGTAAAAACAAAACAGAATGACGACATGCAGACGGACTCCGTGCTCAGCTCGTGCTTCTGTGATTTAAACAAGCTCCCAACAAAATATTTGACTTTTCACCGACACCGAGGGACTGACATGGTAGAGGGACGCAGAGTCCGAGCTGGACGTGGACAGGGACACTTCCATCTGAAGGGCGGGGATGAGTGTGTAATGGGTGGGGCTCCCTCGTCGCTCCGTCTTCCTCCGGTTCTGACTCAGGCTGCGTCCCAGCAGGAAGTCCTGGGCCTGCGTCTTATCTTCGCTCGCGAAACGCAGCAAGGAGTTTTCTGCCGGGACACAACAAAAGCAATCGCTCAGTTTTGCACAAATTTTATAAATTAGCAATTACACTTTGAAATCAATATCAAAGGTTTTGTACAGTTCTGCTGCACACAAATTAACTGATGAATCTATGTTAGTCCCATCTGCCTGTGATCAGATAATGTGGAACATTTCAAAAGATTTCCTTTACATCATTAAAAGGTGTTAAAAATTTACAGAGGAACGCTGTTGTCAGGCAGAAGGGCCTCAAGAGTTCCTAATACTGTCTCGGTAGATAAATATAGCTCTGTCACTTTAGTGAAATGCCCAAAGGAGCAACATATCAGCAGCATCCCCAGAGGAAACAGACACATCACTCAGGCCCATCTTTGAGACTGAAATAAAGCAAATACAGTCTCCTCCCACTCTATTTGCCACCAACACAACAAAACGCGATCATCTCAGGGAAAAATACACTCCTGCCGTTGCCAAAGCAACAGTGCACTTTGTATATCCAAAACAGCAAGAGCAAGAAGGAGAGAACCGGGGGAAGAGAGGGATGGAGGGAGTAAAGGAGCAGTGATAGATTACTAACGTACGGAGGAGATGGAGGTAGGAGCAGATCTCCAGCATGTTATCGGCTTTGACAGGCCGTGCTCATCCTTCTACTTTTTGGCTCACGGATCTGAGAGGGTGAGGATATTATGAGATATCCGCCCCCTCACCTCAGCTAGCTCTGTCCCTCTCTGTCCTCCTTCTTTCTCTACCTCCCTTTCTTTTCTTTTTTTCGCTCTCTCCCACGGCCTCCCACTCACCTCTCCGGCTCTCTCTCTTCAGCTTGGCCGGGTCTTCGTTGTCTCCCACCCAGTTGTATTCCACTGGCATTGAGATGGGCCTGAGCCTGCCTGGAGCACAGGGAACGTCAATATCACAAAGCTGCCCCCCTCACACACACACACACGCACGGACAAACATCATCAAACAGCTGCAGACATCTTAAATACATCTCCAGAACATGCAGTCGACAAATTTAGAGGGCTTTGAGCTCTTGCCTCTCACGACTGAGTCCTCGGATGAAGGAGGCCAAGACGAGGTCTTACCATAGGTGGGAGTGCTCCCCCTGCGGACTGATGAAACCTCTGGGTTCTGGTCATACTCGTAACAGTACAGTATAGCATCCTCCTCCACCAGAGGGAACCGCCGGCGACACTCCTGGTCCAGGTAGGAGTTTGGTGAATCAGATCCTTCTGCGACGTGTTCGTCCGATTGGGGATCGTCACCTGCCAGATTTCCCTGGTCGTCTCTGCCATAACGGGAAGTGGGAAAGTCATTTGAATGTCCCTGAAGACCTGGACTAATGAGTGAGAGAAAATGAGCAATGGAAATTTCAGAAAATACTGTAGGATTGAAAACAGCCACTTTAAAGTATAGTGGCAGTATCCGCTATGGTCAACAAATCCAAGGGAAACACCAAAACCAACATCTCTTAATTATTTAGGAGAGTCTGTGGCTCTCAGCCCCAATGCCCACTTGGTCTTAGTGAAGATGTAAACATTTACAAGAGAACATCAATATATCGTTATTGTTTTTTAACAACAATTTTTAGCAAACATTACTCAAACACTAGAAAACAGAGCACTCCCAAGGGACTAATGCTTATAACCCCGAGTTGGAGCCTACAGGTGGATGCTGGGGTGGTGGAGAGGCTGAAGCAACTGGTAGCAGTATCGCAGCCGCAGTGAGAGCAAAGAGAGCAATGGGAAATTTCTCTCGGCTTAAATAGACCACCTGATAACTTGGATGTGTATTATAGATGGTTGTGGAGATTTAGGTATGTCACATGATGTGTGTCACATGATTGGAGCAGGACAGCTCGAGTTGGCTGCCTGAACTTGCTGGCAGGCGTCGCTCCATTTATTGCAACTTTTTCAAAAGTAAGCACCAAAACCCTTTAATCGTTGGAAAACATGAAACTTGTTTGTATATCAAATTACCCATTTGTTGGCACACATGCATGCGTGTCCTTGTGCTAGAGCATCATACCAACTAAGAGGGAAGAAAGTGTGCGAGTTCACCTAGGGGTGTACGGCTCGGCAGGAGGCGGGGGTATGAAGAGCTCCTGCAGGGCACAGCTACTCCTCCTGGACGGCGTGCTTAAAGTGCTGGTGGGCGTGGCGACGCTGCTGCTGGGACTCTGGGGGAAGATTGGCTGTGTGAGCGTGATCGTGTGGGTGTATGTGTGTGCATGTGTTTGTGTGCGTGTGGTAAAGAAAGGGGAGAGAGAGCAAGACAGGCAGACAGAGAGAGAAGAAAGAGAGGAACAGTTACAGGGATTGACACATAGAAAATTTGGAGTTCAGCAGTTCAGTCAGTCAGTCTGGGGCCGTTCCTTCGGTTCAGACTGTGCCGCCGTGCATCTCATCTGTGATCTCCGTGTGCTGTATGGTTCTGATGCTCCATTTCTAACTGGTGCACACGAGAGGACAAGTTGCTGTGCGGCTGAGTTGTCCCTCTCATTCAGGTCAAAGAAAATCTAGTCATAACCTACATAGTCTGTTAAATACAGCCCTTGGACACCCATTTATCTGTAATACCTTTGCAGCAATATATGAATGTAATATCTTTCTAATCACTCACTTGTAAAAAAAAATTAAATCAAAGTAGCAGGATGACAAATCAGCAAAGTCACTTGAATAGTCAGAGTGATGTGAACCATTCACAAGATTCAGTGATAAAACATTGACTTTAAATGAATAAGAGCTGAAACTGAGAATACTGATTTATCACTGCTCAAACGATGCTAATATATAACTTGCCACTGACTAATATCAGTGTTGTACTATCACAAGATACACACTCCCCCGTAAAACCATTAAGCATTTCGGAGTTTCTACAAGGCTTCAGAACAATCTCCATGTTTGTCTTTCCACTTTTTGTCCTTGAAAATGCCGGCAGGAGAGTGAATTCGATTTAGGTGGAGAACAGGGATGTGAGACTGTGGAAGGGGGGGAGAAGGAGGCTGAGCTGGACGACTACGCCTCAGGGCCTTGGGGAGGGGACGTTTTCTCTGGCCTGGGACTCAAAAAGAAAGACTGGACTACTTTTGCGCATTCCCTCTCATTTCCACCCATTCTGGCTCAGGCGCACGATCCTAATAATGTAATTGCTTTGGCCAAAGTAGGACAGCAGATGCCACTTAGAGCTGAAATGTTAACTTGTGAGGGAAGGATGCTGGAACCTTCAACCAATTAGTCGCAAGTTTTGGTCCCGAAAAAAGAGGTGTTTGCAATAAAGGCAATACCAGTGCAATGCAGTGCAACTCCCAAAACAGCTCATAGTGCAAAACTATCTTTAGGAAATTTGAACACTGAGAATTTTGTAACACTAAATTGTTTTGGATTGCATGCTGTTGGTAAAGCCCATTTTCACTTTGTACTCTATTTATGGAATCAAGGAGGATTTTGGTGTCTAACTTCAGAAGTCTGTGGAGTCTGGAGTATTTTTAACATGAACAGCGACAGAGGAACAAAGACATACTGTACACTCAAAAAAACGGAGATCACACTAGCACAGAAAACAAGATGGGACCAACGTGTGTGTGTGTGTGTGTGTGTGTGTGTGTGTCTGTGTGTGTGTGTGTGTGTGGAGCAGGACAGCAAATGTACCTGCAGAGCCAGCGGTTTCCATCTCATGTTCTTGAGCAGAGCCGGGGTGGAGGTGAGCGTGCTCTGGGGGCGTTTCTTCAGCGTCAGGGTCACACCTGCAGGGTCCCCGCGCAATGAGTTCACCAGGTTCTTCAACTGCCAGCCCACCTAACAAACAACAACACGCAGTGAGTTTCCTCGGCACACAAACGCAGACGACAGAAATATGAAGCTGATGTTTCGCAATTAACTTCCATTTGGTATCGTAAACCGTGTATAAAGATGGACGACATAAGATCTCAACAAAAAAATGAAGCCAAAGCATCTCAATGCCACCTGTAGGCTGGCTGCAGTAAAGGTCATAGCCCCTGCCTCCTCCATGTTGGTGGATGGACCAAACATCAGGTCAAATATATGTTTGTCAGTGATAGGCTGAAATCTCATGATTGACAACAAAGACTGACTTGTAAGCGTTCAAGCTTGTGTACTGGCGGGACCTTGGAACCATTGTTCAACACCACTTCGACGGATCTATGGATTCAACATGAATCCAGTTCATACAAATCCTATATGTGCTCCTCTAAATAGAGCAGATTGAACATATACGTGTGTTTGTTTTTCACATAGTTCAAATCCTCTATAACATGAAGAGGACGACTCCGCTCTTATTCAACCATCATATTCAAGGTGCTGCTGTGGTCATTGTAACGATACAGTACATGTGACTCCTGCTGGTTGGGACCTGAGGCACAGTCCTGAGGCCTCACGGTAATGAGGATGTTTCATGCAAAGCTAGGAGCCAAAGGGCATCTTGTACAGCTTCTGGGACGACAATCTGAGGGCGCTGTCCTGATGTGGAAAGCGCCCAGTGTTGTGTGTTGTTAACAGCTGCGTGCCTTGTAAATAGTCTTTAACCCAGTTTAGATGATATTTGGCACAAAAAAACACTGCGCCCAGAGGAACACTGTCTGCTGTTGAACCAAATATGCCAGGTCCAGTTTGGGGAGGATATATCCTCTCTTGCTTGGCTGGCTTCACTGATTTTCCCTACGTCTTGTGTTTTCCATGCAGACAGAATCTGGGCATTTTACAGGCAATGACCTCCCAATCACTTTGTTCCTTTCCAAGTCATTTTTCACTGTGACAGCTACTACACAGAGAGGTCATTAAAGAGACAGGCAGACTGAAACAGCTTGAAACAACCATCTATGGCTCTGCCACCTTAAAGTGACCAATCCTGTTCCAGAAACCTATTGTTACCTGGTTTTATGTATTCCAAAAATCTTTTACAGGAATAATTCTCCATTTATATACATGTTATAACATTTTCAAACCCTGTGGAAAATGATGCTCAAATCAAAGTTTCCCATAAGCCTCGGCTGTCACACAAAATAAAAGCATTTGCAGACGATTACATTCTGGCTGTTTCAAGTCATGTCCCTGCCACTTTTATTATCTTACAACTTTAGCCAGATGAAGGATGGATCTTTCAGCCCCTCAATTTGAGAAACACTGATATTTAATGTAAACATCCATATGCGTTAGTAGTAAAGAGTCCTGACAGAGGAAAAAATAAACACAGATCTTAACCAAGGAATAAAACAGCAAAAATGTAAATACTGCAATTTGTTATGACATCTTTAAAAGAAAAAGAAGAAAAGAACACAGCTTTAAAAGAGCTTTTTCTTTCCTTGGAGGCCTCTTTTAGAAAAACTATTTCTGTCCTTCCTTTTCTTTTAAGTGCTTCTCTTCTATTTTTTTATTTTCTTGTGAGAAAAGATGCTGTGAGGAATCCTGGGCCGCCACAGACACATGTAGTGTTCAGTGCAGTCATCACCTTGTTTGTCCAAAGGTTTCTTCTTGGCTGATGCACAACATTGATGTGTTTGGCTCACCTGATCTTAAATTAAGTGTATTGAATTAAATGTATTAACAGCACTAAAGCTGTTTATGGCAGCCAATGTGAGTGAGAGTGCAGTTTCGGATGAGCAGACATGTCTGTGTTTACAGTTTGACATCACATATACTTAAGATGTCACATTCACTCAGCTGCTGCTCATTTCAACATAAGACAGGACCGTGCATCACTCTGTCACACACAACCCCTCCAGCATCTACAAGGATCACATACTGTATGGTTCACTTCCATACCACATACTGAAACAATTCAGTAAACATTATGCAGACATTTTCATTCTACCCTGTTTTTTTGTAGATACTATTAATGTATTTTACTGCTTTGTACTGACATTAGATGATACGTGGTAGGCTCTGACAGATGTCATTCATGCTACCACTTTGAAAAGCTGCTGTCAGTCAAACTGTAAATGAGAGCTGAATGTTTAATAAACATAAATGATGGCTCGGTTTCATTTTGGCTCTTTCCAGGATGCTGGTTATGTGCAGTCATGGTCTATGTGATGGAGATCAGTGAGCGGACAGAGATGTCTTTGGCTGAAACCTTGACTGAAACTTGTCGGTGGATAATAGAGATGAGCAGCGCAACTTAACACTGTTTAATGACACATGATTCAGATGCTTCATCTTTGCAGGGCATATTTAAACAGTGGAAAAAACTCAAATTAAACGTCTCGTGTGTGAAGATGTATCGTCTCAGCCAGAGACTTGGTTTATCACATCTTTTGCAAGCGTAAGGTCTGTGCTTCAACCTTGGTTGCTATGGCAACTGCCACTGGGCACTGGCCATAGTTTGACCATTAGTGTCAGACATTGGACGATTGCTTTTAGGGCCTACTTGTTAGTGACCTGTATTGTGTAATACCATGTAAACTAACCAACGAGCATTACGAAAAGTCAGGGCAGGATAATGAAATCACTGAGCCATCATTATTGTATCTTTCTATGACATTTCAAAATGGCTGCTGTAAACAAAATGTTGCACAGTAAACAGAACATGCAGTGATAGTGAGAGGAAGATGTATCTTTAAAAATGGCTGCATTCAGTGGTTGAGCTGAGAGACTGAAATGAACCTGACTTGAGCTGTGTAATTATCATACGTCTGGCTGGTTCACACACAAGCAGTAATTATTTCAGACAAAGGGTGCTATATTTAAATTGTGCAACACGGGAAGTTTTTGTTTTCATCTGCATTGAATTTACACACGATGCTCTGTGCACTTCAGTAACAAGCAGTTTCGAAAATATTGCAAACAATTATGGCTCAGGTCGAGTTGTTTGAGTTGAATTTGCTATGCTATACCTCTTACACTAATATAGGGTGTCCTTGTGGCTAACAAGTTTAACTCATTAACCATAAATGGCAAAGGCACTAGTTCAAGCCCTTTCCCCATTTTTGGATTACTTGGTTTAGATGTAGTGTTAGGTGTAGTGTTAGGTGTAGAGCGAGGTTATAGGGAAAGACTGACGACTCTCCACACACAGAGGACAACTGCAGTGGACAGGTGCCCATCCAACAAACCTCCGTCCAAGTGTGAGTAATCCATGACCTCACTAGTCAGTTCTTCTGCCTACACAAAGGTGAGTGAAGCATATGATACAAATAGACTGCAAACACGGATTGATGCATGGGAATTAATTAAACGTTGCAAGGTGAATGTGAAGGAATTGCTTTGTGAGTAGGACTAGCTATTAATAATAGCGAGCCAGTTCATTTCGCCTTGTTAAGCAAACAGTATCCTTAAATACAATCAAGCTGCACCAAATGTCACACACTTCACACACTAAATCACACATCAGTCCCCTAAATATGACTCTTCTCCCAGTGTTAAAAAGTGGGGAAAAAAAATTCCCTGGATTCTTTCTTGGCCAACTTCTTTAAAAGACCCGCTAACATCGGGCCTTTGTCTGCAAAGGGAAATGGATTCACTTGGTACTCACTCCCGGGTCAAACGACTCTGCAACAGTCACATTTGTGAAGTCAAACGTGACTCACCGGGGAAATGAAACAGAGGAAAACTCCTCTACTGGGAATGGGAGTCAATCAACTTTCTTACGGGTTTATCAACGTTTAAAACCCAGTGTATACATCATTTTTGGTATAATAAGGTATTGGACATAACCCTAACCCTAGCACTTTTGTGTCCATGACATATAAAACACTGAACCTATAAGCAAACATGTTCATCCAGAGAAAATGTCCACATCAACAATTGATACTGCAGCTCTTACACTGGACCGGTGCTGTAAAGTGCAGCTCTTACACTTTACAGCACCGGTCCAGTGGAGCTGCAGTGGAACAGTGTGGATGTTCTGCAGCACAATGGTTATAAGGGAGCAGGATAAACATGCACACCATACGCATGAGGCTAAAGCAAATAAAAGCCAGCAAGCAAAGAACATGGTCTTACCACTGTCTGATGATTAACTTGAATGACTTCATCTCCAGCATGGATTTTCTTACAGCGGTCAGCCAGGGACTGATGGAGACACAAAGAGGCACAGTCATTAACTTCTGCTTCGTTTCACTGTCATGACTGAGATGACAACCAACAGTGACACTTGTCAGTCTGCGTGTTGCACCGGGGCGAGGATCTACACAGGTGAACACAAAGAGGCTTGTACTTACTCCTTCTGTCGTCCCGGTGATAACGTGCAAACCGTCGTATGTTGATTTGATGTACATGCCCTGTGAGAAGACAGAAGGAATCTGATTCACATTTACATAACTCAGACACATGGTTCGCTTACTGCAGTGCATCCCGAGGCAGAAACACAGCCATGTGCAGGTCACACCACGGTCATGGCGTATTTGAGAATCTTAGTATTAGTCTTAATCTGCTTTCTGTGCAAAGAGTTTAAATCTGGTAAGATCTCAAGTATATTTAGTAGCAGTTCAAGATATTATTGTTTTCCATAACTTTAAGAATTCGTATATAAAAATATGTTTGAATGAATACAGGAGGGTCCTTAAATATCGCATAGGAGTATTTTTCAAACAGACCCAGCACAATATGAATGTACGTAAATAAGTGAGTATCCATCAAATGCAGATGGAATCAAACATGGTGGATTATTTATCTGCAAATGCTGTTTGTTTGTTGCAAAAAAAAGAAGCTAAAACTCAAAGCTTCCACTAAAAGGGGTCTAAAGTGCAGGACACACGCACACCCAGACACATGTTGTCAAACAGATGTGCATGAGTACACACACATACTGGGCACAGATACACTGAAGCAGCGTGCCAGTCTTCAAGATGAATGTAAGAGGTTTATTTTTAGGCCACTTGACCCACTGTTGTGTTCAGGTTTCATTGAACGGATGAGAGCGTACCGTGGCCCCAAGCGGGGAGCTTGTGTGTGAGTGTAGGTCAGTGCTGATGGACAGTTAGTGGCAGAGGGAACGAGTGTCCTCTTTTCTACACGGTATCTACTATCTTCAGTTGCGTCGAAAAAGGAAGTGCGCACACAGCCGGTTGTTGATTTGCACATTTTAGCTGTTCATATTTTAACATTCACAACATGCTCATGTCATGTTGCCTCCCAGCAGCTGACTCACGCTCTCCAATCCAGTTTGGAAAAGCTACTTTTGACCTTCATACAATACCAGACAGCAGCCACAGTGTTTAGGCTTTATCTCAATACTTTTACTTTTTTGGAAATGTGAAAAGAAACCACATCTGATGTTTAAAGTGTCAATGTAAAAAAATGTAAAAGCCACTTCCAGACAAAACATACTACACAATGTGGAAAACAATTAACAGCAAGGTCTTAAGATTAACCCGAGCAACAGGGACACGTTTCTTTGTCTGTTTCTTTTATCGTTTTCTTTTGCAATTGTTTTAAAGTGATATTGTATTATGTTATTTGTTGTTTTTGACTCTGGATCTTTTATTATTTCATTTGATTTTAAATGCTATTGTCGTACTTTTATTATTTTTGTTGTGTTTAATTGTTTGTATTCTTGTATTTAATTGTATTTTTTATAAAGCACTTTGTCACAGCTGTTTTGAAAGGTGTTATACAAATCAAGTAAAAATAATACTTATTAGTAAATTGATTATTATTGCGTTTGATAACCTGTGAATAAAAACCAAAGAACCATCCAAAACCATCTGCATGCTGTGATACCACTGGCGGCTGATGAGCACATTTGTTAGTTTTTTGTAATGTGGGTCAACTGACTCGACCCTTAAAACTAAAAGTGGCTGTGCCGTTTGAATCATAGAAGACAGGGTTTAACAAAATGTACGATTTCTAAAAGTGTTCAACAAATCAGAAATGAGTGTCATCTATCTGTGCACTGAGTGAGACACACGCTGCAGGGTAATTTGCACATGTCAAGTTTAAATCAAACACAAGTCAATAAGCTGTCAAGACTCATTCTGCTGAGATTTCTGTAATTAGCAGGTTTCACCATCATCCGACCTCATTAATACTTTTTACTTTATTCTTTTTCAAACAATAGCTTTTCCTGTGTTCATTTAATCAGACGTAGAATGAATTTAACATTCAAGTTGATTAAACAAAAAATAGTGAAAAGTTAACTGAAAGCCCATGTGCTAGAACCACATATACATCTTATATGTTATTGTGTTTACAGTAAGGGATTCGAAGTCGGGGCAGTGTGACATCGTTTTGAAAACGAGAAATTCAAAGCCTCAATCACCAACAGCTTTTTTTTGTTTAGCAGCAACTCAACATGATTGGATGTTCAACTCCATACATCTGTCTTGATGTTAAATTTGGGTCATAAGATGGAATTTGCAAAAGATGCACGAGACACACGACCAATGGCAGGTTTAAACCTCTTTATATACAGTCTATGGTTTAAACCCACAATCAGCATCCAGTGAGTCAGACTATGGTTATTTATAACATTAAGTCCAACATAAGGTAGGCTGAGCAGTAGAACTACAGCTGAAGATGTATATTACTCAATAACTATTATATCTTAACTTCTCCACTTATCCCTATATATCCTTTCAGATCATTTCAATACAATTCCTAAGTTTTTTTGCTTACATCTGACTCCTTCTTACTCAATGGCCATTTGTTGTTGTTTAATTATTCATTGAAATTACTATGCAATCAATCAGCCTGTAGTTTATGATATATTTTATATCTAACATTTTCTCTGTAACTGAAATCCTCTGAAGGCAGGGATCAGATTGATTTTTTTGACACATTTTGTGGGTTTTGATGAATCATTTACTCCAAATAACTGCTTTAGTAAGACCACAGAAACACACAGAGCTTCCTCTCATGATACACTGAGACGAGAAACTCCCAGAGGATGAGTGTGGTTCTCCCAGTCTGACTGAGGGGGAGTCTTACCAGTCCTTCAGTGGATTTTATGTTGGGGAGCTGCACCACCTCCAGATGTGCAGCCTGGGACACCATGGGATCCGAGGACAGAGAGATAATGTGGTCGCACACTTCAGACAGAGTTTTACACTGGGGGCGACACATTAGGGAAGATTACAAGCTTGAAGTGGCAGCATTATAGTGTCCACTTTATCAGATAGGGCAGAATAGAGTCGACAACTCACCACATGCAGGATTTTGTTTTCTGTTTCGTACACAGAGCAGTCCTGTGGAACGAGCACAGAGCACTGTTACCACTGGAGAATGAGTCAATATGGAGTTATTATTGGCATTTCTGCTGTAGGTGGATATAAGCAAAAACAACACAAAAAGGAAAAACGAGCTGCTTGGCGCCTATAACCCCCAACCCTCCCACACAGGCACGCACAAACACAAAACAAATGAATCACCAATGCGGAGGCATGTCTCTCTCTCTCTATTTCTTCCTCGGTGCCTGTCATCCTCTCTCGCCCTTCAACTCGTTCCTTTTCTCCCTCTTTTACGCCTACATTTGAATTTTTCCCACCTGAACCTTTCACTGAACTCCTGATAAACTTGGAAAGACCATGCAAAAACTTTTTCTATGGATAAATCCTGAAAAGATATAAACATATATACTATGTATATAATATATACATTATGCATACTGTAATTACATTTTCACTGTTTAAATGGATTGCAGAATTTTCATTTCTATATGTTCTGTTGTCTGTACTCTTTACTACTGTTTGAATATGTATTTGTATATATAAATACAAAGTTTGCAAAACTAGATTTGTCAGGTTCTCTTTTCGTGCAATGTACAGAAATTTCTAATACTATTGAATATATCATAGTTGCACTTGTGCAAGTGTATTTAATAGCAGAGACAATGTATAATGCATTATGGGATCACCATAATGTTCTCATGCAGGGAACAAGGTTTTTATTTCCGGTGGAGGTATTGGAACTCGGTGTTGTATTAGGATTAAAAAAAATGTTAACAGAGCTTGGACAGATTATAATTTTTTTTTATCATACAATTCATTTACCTGTTGTACAATTGTGGTGAGCTCCAGACACAGCTGGATGACATTGTTCCTGGTCAGGGAGTAATCCGCCACGGCAGCGAACGGAGATCTGAAAAAGAAGGAGCACCTGGAATGAACCATTAGATCATTCTTCCTTTGAGACTAAATCACTGGTCAATCTGTGGGATTATTTCCAAACCGAATTGTGTGCAGGAGTGCCCAGAGCATTTAGAAACTAATAAAAGATTCAGTGATTAATAAATCAGATAAAAACAAATATACTCATTATATATGAGAAAAGCCAACAATAGCTGCCACTGAAGACCACATGTGGAGACTAATACACTTAAAATAATTCCAACCGTATCATATTGACACTGGTCACCAATCGTGCATTTTCAAATGAAAATGAAGGATAAATGTATTCTGTATATTTGTTGTATTTGACTCAGAATGGATGATGCAGAATATGGCTGCCTATTTGGGAAAAGAAAAAGCAAACAAGTTTTCAGTTATTCTGTTGAATGTTGTCTGCTTTGAACTTCCAAAATCATCAAACACACACACACACACACACACACACACACAACACACAGACAGATGAAAACACACACAGGCACAATCCCAAAGAGAAGCAAAGGGATAAAGCAACATATAAATAGACTTGCTCTGTGCCTTTTTGGCCATCCTGTCAGAATACTACTTACATAAGGCCCTTACGCATCTTTCCTTGTGAGCTGATTGGTCATGGATATAACAATAAAAAAAACAGAACCGGTCTGTTTTTGATAGACTATTGAAGTTTCAACAAAAAACTCCACGACCCAACACATAAAGCCACATAAACAATATTTCTTTGCCTTATTTGAGGCCAGTGTTTCTTCATTTAATCTTCAGCAAGCAGTGTTTTTTTCCAAACTACATAATATGTAAAAAAAATATCAAATTCAAAAGGTTCCTCATATCAAGTTGAGACAATTACTTAAAAGTAAGGATCAAATATTCAACCTACAAGGTGCAAAAACCAGCAATGTAAACTACAAAACCTAAAGGGAAAACTTTGTGCATGCATGTATCAGTGTGTGTATTTCTATGTGTATTCAGTGCCTTTTAAGATGTAACAGATTGCACCTTTTTGCAAATCTCACCTGTCCAGCCACGCCAGAAGGCTTTTGGCCGCAGCGATCAGATCCACCACGGAGGTAAGGAAGTCGTTTGGAAGCTTGTGGGTGGCTCGCCCATCGTAGTGGCCGCTGCGTCGCCTGCCTGTGATGAAGTTCTGCAGGTTCTTGGCAGATGCATTAAGCTTATGAGAGAGTGTCTTCAGATTCTCAGTCTCCAGGCCATAATTCTGCAGGAGAGAGGACAGGTCAGTTCACTCTGTTTGTTTGTGGAGTAGAAAGACCACAGGCAGAGCAGCCCACCTAGTCCAGTGACACAGATGCTGCTGATATGACGAACATGTGAGGAAATAAGACCAGCAGCCCGTCCACTTAGCCCCGCTCTCCTCCAGCTGTCACTTTGCATGTCTAGGGACCCTGTACAGCAAACTGCATGTGCGGGCCTGTGGGCGTCAGGGTTTCTTGGGAGGAGAGAGCGCGGCAGGAGGGCCACTAATCATATTTAATACAGCAGGGCCTGAGAGACTTTAAACTAAATCCCAGTTACATAAGGAGCTTTGGGGCTGAAGCAGGGCCCCCCCGTGCAGCGATGCAGGATGAGAGGACTTTAGATTCAGATTGCATCTGTGACCTCGGCCCGCTAAATCTCCATCCAGTCTCTCGATGTCTCTCTTAGGCGAACAAACACCCATCTTCATCGCTTTTCCACCCGCTTACCTTCCTTCCTCATTCTCCCTTCATCTTTCCTCAGCTTTTATATTCCCTCAGTCTAAGACTTCAGCTCAGTGCGTCACGCCTTTGAAACACTTGAGAATTCTGTATTAAAGCAGCAAATTGGTATTGCATGCTCTGTGTTGTCCTTTGTGAGTACAAATAAAAACAGGGAATGGAGAGGAAGGAAATTAAATCATCTTAAGAAATGTACCATTCAAACTATATAGTTATTGTACCAGAAAAAGCTTTGTAGGTTTACATTTACAGTTATATAAATACTCAATTAAAATAACTTATACAACTACTATATCAAAAGGACAGTACCTGCTACAACGGGAATGAATATGTAGATTATGGGTTGAATAATTGTTAAAAATTTTATGTATTATATATTTTCTAAATATCACCTATTTTAGCATCTGAAATGTGAGGATGTGCTGCTTCTCTTTGTTCTTCTTCTGCTCATTAACTCTGTGAAGGCTTTTTTTTGTCTCCTGCTATTATCCTGAGCTGTTATTCATCACTTTTCTAAAAAAAAAGACATTTGAATTGAATTAAATTGAATTTGCCTCAACAAACCTGCAGAATTATCCATGAGACAGGCTCTTTGAACATTTGTAACATTTTCTTTTACAACAAAAAAGCTCAAGGTAAACAAAACATTGCGGATATGGACAAATCCTGTGTGTCCATCTGAGGTGAAACTGAGGATTTCTCTGTAATTCTATCTCGTGGAGCAAAACACTTTTCAGCTCCACAAATTTACAGATCTATTGACACATTTACAGATTTGTCTACACACGTACAAATGTCATTATAGGTTTACTGATTTTTTACATGTTTGCAAATCGAATTAAACACAATTAAACACAAAGGTCTCAGTACACATTTTCTGATTCCGATTTTCTGAGTTCATGCACTTTAAAATGTCGGGTTTGGAAAAAAACATGCAAAGATAAATACAGACAGCCTGACTGATATTCAGCATTTGTTCTATTAAGAAGTACTAGGTTCCACGGCGGAGGAAGAAACTCTCATGACCAAGAAGTTTATGGGCAGCTGTTTTCTCTGTCGTGACCTGGATCACAGAGGTCACACGGGTCACTTTAGTGGCACATGAAGAAAGTGTTTACAGGTTTAATATTATTCTCTAACTCTTTCGGCTGCACTTCAGTGTAATCAGCAGAACAGCGGGCTGTCGTGCCCACACACACAGTGAACTTGTGTTTCTAGGATGAAGAGCAGAAATGAGTTGGAGAAGAGGCTGTAATCCATGTCAGTGCTAATGACAGCTGCAAGATTTGCCTGTGGAGGATATTTTGGCCAGATTATTAACTCTACTAGATTTGCTGCGATGTTTAAACATTGAGGCCTAAAGCAATTTCCCCTCTGTTTTGAAGATGTAAGCTCTTAGTGATACTAAGTTGTTGTATCTATTTTGACTAAGCGATGACTTTGCGGGTGAAAACTTTGGGCTTAAATATCCAGATTATGACACTATCAGGAGTAAAGAAACAACCTTATTTTGTAGCTTGATCCCGATACTTTTACTCGATGAGCTGGAGAGGCGAAAAAATGTGCCACAGAAAACATAGTTTGACAGCGCTGAGGCTGGACTCTCTGAAGTGACAGTAGAAAGCAGTGGTGCCACAGCAGGGGGACTCACCAGCGCGCAGAGCAAGTCCACAGCTTCCAGTACGAGCTCCTGGTGGCCGATCCGGGACACCCCCAGATCCTCCAGCTCCTGGTGGGTGATTCGCAGCAGCTGGTCCCCTCCTACTTTCTCCTTCTCAAAGGTCTTGATGTACTGCTGCAGGCAGTCGTCCAGGCCTGAGAGACACACACGGAATGACAGGATAAATACTTTGAGTACAAGGCAACAAGATGATAAGTCTGTTGGCTGGTGGTTTCAGGACTTTAATTGAATGGCGTGCTCTAACTGGGCTGCATATCGCCTTCAATGCCAGAAAAAGTGCTTTAACTGTGGAGTGTAAACACGGCATGATTATTTTTTTGTGCGTGTGTGTGAATCTGTCCATATTGGACAAGGAATCTGCACTTTTCCTCAACATCAACAGAGCCAATAGAAAATATTCAGCCTCAAACTAGAAAATGCTTTCGCTTAATCAGTTGATAAAGTCCAGCCGACTACAGCGAAAATACTTATTCTGCATCTCTTATCTGAATAAAGGCATTTTGTTTAAAAAAGTTTTAAAGTGTTTGCATTACTTTAGTCTAGGAGGTTGTGTTTTAACCTCTGCCCATTTGTTGGTTGGTTGTTTTCTCTGTGAGCAGGATAATGGAAAACTGAACGGATCTCCATGAAACTTGCAAGGACAGGACATGGACCAAGAAAGAACCCATTCAACTTTGTACCTTTGTAATTCATGGACTTTGATCAAAATCAGGCACATTTATGAAATAGATATCTACAGTGTGGGTCTTAATTGAATCAAGGAGAAAGACTAATGAGCTCTACTGACTTATATTGTAACTGAAAATTGTTATTGCAAGTGTTGATACAGTGAATACATAGGGTCATCATTCAATCAGGAACTCTTGCAGAAGAATAGCACACTCTAATCCTCGACAACGGCTGTGAGAGACTTTAAAGGAGCTTCTCTCTGACATAATTACATTGCATCCTCCCTGATCATGTAGAATTATGTTGAAACCAAGGACATTGGATGAAGTTACAAATAGACCCAACATTTAGATTGTTGCTCGGATAACAAATTTGGATTTGATAACTGATGTTTCTGCATTAGTGTTACTTGACTGTTACAGTTTTTACAGGTTTATCCACTTTCAAATCAAGGAAACACACAAATTAGTTGCAAGAACAATTGCTCATTTTAGCTTTATGTCATAGGTAAATGTCACTAGAGAGTGCTTGGCATTCTAACTGTCCCTCCTCTTAGCAGTGGAGACAGAGAGTAGCCTTTGTTTGTCATATTTTATATACACTCTATCTGTATCTATTTTCTCAGTAAGAGAGGGACACACACAAACACACACACACACACACACACACACACACACACACACGTGTTGAAAAAGAGATAATTGCATCTCAACGGGACTGACCTGGTAAAATAAAGGTTTAAATAAATAAATAAAAATACACACACAACTCTATGCTCATCTCGTCTTTTCATTGCTGCGGACCAATCATGTACATGTGATTCGGGCTGAGCCTAAACCTGATCAAGCATTCACATCGGGTCGAGCTGGCAGCTAAATGTTGGAGGGGAAAACATAGGGAGTTGCATGGCTTTGCATAAAATTTAAAGGCTTAACTAATCAGCCTCTTTACCAAGTTAATTGAGACTCATTACATCAATGAAAGTATACCCCGTGTTGCCATAGGAACCATGAAGCAGAGCTTTGGCAGGGATTCTCCCTGACCACGGGACAAAATAAAGAAATAAGTGAAGAGAGGACAGGACGCGATCCAAAAAGTTGCTGTGTGGCAGCATGAGACATCTCGCCCGCTTAGCTGTCTGCTGATTTCATTAAGTCACACAGGATTTTACATTTCTAAATGTCACTGTGTAGAGGATCATGTTTCACTACATTGACAGGCGCTGTACAAATTAAGGTTACAGCCATAATTGAAAGTCTCAAATGAATGCTGTTCCCAGAGTTTGCTGGGCTTGAACTGATCCTTGATATCTTGTTACATGCCTCTGCTCTTCTTATAAAGAGAGTGGTGCCATGTAAAGCCTTTCCAGATGGAGAATACTTTGTTGATTGCACGGAGCAATCTCCACTACATCAGTTTTGCTGTCCATTTCATTCAGATTATCCGGCACGCTGGAGAGAAGAATTAAAAGCGCAGCCCTGACACGTCCCGATCTCCATTCGAGATAATCCGCTGGTAATGTGAGGTAAGAGAGATGTTATGGCTGTTAGCATTGTTATAATGTCATTGATCACTGTGTGTGTTTGTGTGTGTGTGTGTGTGTGTGTGTGTGTGTGTGTGTGTGTGTGTGTGTGTGTGTGTGTGTGTGTGTGTGTGTGTGTGTTTGTGAGAGAGAGTGGGTGGGTGGGTGGGTGGGTGGGAGTTAGACAGGGAGCGAGTGAGAGCACAAAGATGAAACTGATAGAGCTCACAAAACATGAATTATACTAATGCACACTGTCATAAAGAATTGAGCTATTACACTAAGCCTGCATTACAATACTGACAGCATGATGTGTAATATGTGTTTGCACGGCCACTGTGCACTTGTCAAGAACACATCTTCAGTCAAAGCAGGAATTCCTTTGTGTTTTTTGAGACCAGATTCTTTTCTTAAAGGCGGCTTTGTCACAGCTTGGAATGGAGCGTATTCAAACACACACACACAAGGGGAGGGGGGACGCACAACATGATTGTGGGAAGGTCACCGAGGCCCCTATTTGGCCTCCAGTGACATCACCGAGCGGTATGCTAATAATGGGAACCGTGAATGCTTTGGGCAAAATGCTGCCGTTCCTTAGGAGCTCTCATGAGGCGAGAAAGGATGGGAGACACCCCCTCCACCCAGCCACCACCACCACCCCCATTCCTTCTCTCTCTCTCTGTGTCTCTCAGTGCCACTCTGTCCCTCACTTTAAATTACCATTACTGGGCTCAGGGCACAGGAATTGTCTCTGCTCCACTTGTCAGATGTGGGACACTGAAGAGCCCTCGCTCACATCTCATCTCCGCTCCTTGCTGCCTGCACTTCTCACAAGTGCTATAAGCTTATGCACCCCTCTTCTCAACATCTCACTTCAACTGCTGTGGTCATTCTGTCTTTGCCTTTCTCCAAATCATCCTCCATCCTCCCAGTGTCTCCAAATGAAAAACATTGTGTTTAAAAAGGCCGCATCACATTCAAGTACAGCTTGTAAAACCCAACTTCTGCTGAAAGAGGTCTGATCCTGGCAATCATAATATGTCTGATCCAGCAGAAAAAGGCCTGCGGGCTTAGAATTATGACTGTGTGTGTGTTTCTGTGTGTGTGTGGGGGGGGGGAGGTGTGTGTGTGTGTGTGTGTGTGTGTGTGTGTGTGTATGTGGAGGCAGTAAAGATTACTGTATACATGTGTACATCTTATCTGGAGCATCTCCGGAGGGCTGTGGCCTGACACGTGAGCACATGGCTCAGCAAAACACCACAGCATGCCGCTGAAACACTTACACCCCCCCCACACACACACTCACACACACACACACACACACACACACACACACACACACACACACGGCCCTCTTCTACTGATTTCAACATTGAATCACGTGCCATGATGTTTTTTTAATGCAAACAGACAAAAAGCAGCTAATGAGTAATATGTGCCCTGAAAGTATCCAGACAGGTTGGTGTGGTCCACTGTTTGCAATGATTATGCAGACGTTGCTCTGAGGAACTTCTATTATTAATTCATTTTAACAGCTGCACATTCATATCTATGTATCCAATAAATATCCCGCTGAATGCCCAGACCTCAACAGCAACTGGCCTTACAAGTCTGTTTTTATAAAACTGAAATGTGCATGTGTCTTTCAACGTCATTATTCCGCTGCATGTTTCCCAAACATTAAAAGGTGTTCTCATTAAGACGTTGCAAATGTACTCTTAAAATACTTTTCGCATTATATTCCAGTATCAGAATTGGGAGCTTTTCAAACTGTCTAATCTAGTCTTAGGCCTGCATGACGCTATCCCAAGTCAGCTGTGACTTCTTAAGGACTTGGGGCATCTGTGGATCCACATATTTTGCACAGATGGCTGTAACATACGAAGCCATGGCTCACAATTATGTTATCCATGCACATAAGGACCCTGAGCTCACATCCAGAGAGCAGGGGGTGGTTGACTATTTGGGGGCTGGATCCCTCCTCTATGTTTGCCAGCCTCCTGGGCGAACAATAACCAGCGAAGGACAATAGAGGGTCTTTTGGGGCGTTTTGCCATTTGAGTGCGTCAGGCTGAGCTGTGTGTGCGTGCGTGCGTGCGTGTGTGTGTGTGTGTGTGTGTGTGTGCGTGCGTGTGTGCGTGTGTGCTGTGCGTGTGTGTGTGTGTGTGCGTGCGTGCGTGCGTGCGTGTGTGTGTGTGTGTGTGTGTGTGTAAGGACAAGTCGTCCCCACGTTGTGAGTGCGCGGCAAAACAGATCGATCGAACGATTAAAGGCTGTAATTAAAAGGCTCCGGGAGGCAAAACACCCCGAGGCTCAGCAGGTGTTTTGTTCTCCCCGGGCATCTCGCAGCGCATGCAACAGCACACCGGGCTCAGTGCAAAGCAGCGGTCTGCTGATGTGTTGTTATTTCTGTTCGGCCACCGTCGTGATTCATAGCCCTACCTTTCATCCAGTCCACCACTTGACTGGAGCTCCACTTGCTCACAGGCTCCATCACCAGTGCCATGGGTAGAAGTTTGGCGTGACAAAAGAAAGAAGAACACACCCAACAATCCCTGCTACCCCCTCCTCGTCCGATCTCAGAAAAATCAACAACAAAAAAAAAGGGACAAAATTCAACACATGGATTCTGCTCAGCGGAGGTCGGGTGTTTACAAACAAAACGGGGGTAGCTCCATCAGGTCCGATATAAAATGTCGCTTTAAGGAGCAGGAGCGCAGCCCGGCGGACTCGTGCACATTCCTGTGCTCGGCTCACAGAAACCTCCTGCACTTGTCATTCACGTCAGGGCTCAGTGGCGGTGCTGCTGGTGGGTCGCTGCTGCCCGAGCCCCCTTCCAAAACACGTCCCTGTACCATCCAGGGCAGAGGAGAGCAGCGCACAGGCTGATGGTCATCCTGCTGTCTGGAGAGGCTGGCTGCGCTCTGTGCATCCTCCCTCCCTCACACACTCACACACACGCAAACACGCGCGCAAACACACACTCATAGACATGGAGTCATAGTCCTCAGTATGCGAAGTGTGTGTGTCAGTATGAGGCGCGATTAGTGCCACAAGGCTGGTGGGTGGAATCTGAGGAGGGGTTACACCAGATTTTGGTGACAGAACGTGTTGAATGAAATAGAAAAGCCAGTTGAAGACGGGAACTAGTAAATATCGCTCCCCTACAAAAGCGTGATTTAAAATTTATTGAGAAATTTAGGAAAATTTTCCAAAAAAAAATCCTTATGCTTCAATATTGAAAGTAGTCACAAATTTGGTGGATCTATACCAACATTTTATAGGCACCGCTGTGACTCATACCACATCCTTACCCCAAGTTCTACTCGTCCAGCAATTTCTGCATTATCTTGCCAACAAACAAACGGACAGGGGTCAAAACATAAACTCCCTGTATGACAAAAATCTGCATTACATTGCAGGCTCAAAGAAGTAGAAGGTTATGACCAATGGTTGACATGACTAATCACCACAAAGTTGACCAGCTGACCAATCAGAGCAAACTGGGCTTAAAGAGCCAGGAGATAAAACAATTGATTCTGGCAAAGGCTAAAGTTTAGGAAAGTAATTCCTTTCAAGTAATAAACACAATTTAAATTATGACCCTGAATAAGAGTATAATATCTCCATAAAATGTTAGTGGTTTTAACTAGAAAACAAACATTTTGCTCCATGATTCTGCTCCTCTGAAAAGAGAATCATGCAATAGAAAAAGCTTCCTGAGAGCTAACAGCGCCGAGCAATCTCCACTGGCTAAAATGGCCTCAAATAAAGTCATATAGACTTTCTTTTTGTCTGTAATAGCGGACTTGCATGAATGTGTGAACATCTCACGGTACGATGAGCCCACAAGAAATCCTGCAGTTGAAGCCATCATTACTGGCCTATATCTGGACAATTAGCTCCACTGCCCCCTCCACAAGGAGCCCCGAGCACCCAGAAGGAACCCTTGTGCCACAATGAAGACATGATCCATCACAAAATGTCCACCCTATGGACTCCATTGGTGAAGATTGAAGCACTGCAGCAATGGAGAGGGTCCAAGATCTATGCAGTTGCTGGTGGAATATCTTTAAGGCACAAACAGTTGCAACAAGTTCAACTTTCCAAATGCACAAGGGGTAGCATTAATGATGACCTAATGTAAGCAGCAGTTATCCTCCTGAAAACAACATACACAATGAACAAATACTTACATCCCAATTCACCCCCTGTGCACTGCCTCCCCTTCCAATCCCACGGGCACTAATCACCCCTCATACTACCACTGTTTCCTGCTGCCGCCTTTGTCACTGCTCAGCCTCCATCACGCAAAGCGCAGTGTGCTGGAAACTCGTTGGTGTCTCGTTCGCCAAAGAGACGAGGATTCTGCTGATTCTTTTACAGTTTCATGAAGTAAACCTCCGCTGCCTGATCACTTATTACACACCTGCCGGTAAACTGGATGTGCAAATCATATACATCTATAGTTTAATGTTATTTACTTCCAACAAATCATATATGCTTTCACTAGAATAACTTAACAATTATTCAAGAAGACAAAAGCTGTGGTTTATTCAGCTTATATCAAATCAATGGGCTACGCTGAAATCATAATCCCTCCAGAGTGACTAAAGAGCATGACAACCAGGATTTCACTGGAGAGAAGTGTTGCCTATAAACAATACAGCAGAAGCTCAACAGTGTTAGTTCTGACATAAGGTTAATCAATAATCATGAATAAAGACTTAGACATACAATGTGAAGCTGGATAATATGTTCTCTCTTAGAAATGGAGTTGATACAATTATGATGTACAAGCGAATGCACTGCTCTTATAGCAGCTGTAGACTATTTTTTTTTAAACTGGTATGAATCATATTTTGCAGTAGAAGGATATTGCAGTGCTGCTCTGGCCCTGCACACAAACACTCGTCAGAGTTACATTTGACATAAATCTCGTCTGACTGCAGCCTCACAATATAGATGAAGGTGGATAGATTTCTCTTGCTAAGGGATGCAATAATTTAGTAAATATTAAGCAATGAACTGTTCTAATGATAGTGAGAACTCCATATTAATGGTAAAATTACATAAATTGAATCTTTATTTACTGCCCTAACCTCCAGCAAAATATACTTTCATAATGAAAAGAGTCATTAGCTACTGTGGTTCTCCTCTGTATTTGTCAAAATAAGGTTTACTCTGCCACATTCAGCTTTTATCACTCGCAGATTATACTATAGCTCATGAAAAGGGATTCTTATTATTGATACACCTACCGAGAATTATTCCAACACTACATTTAAATTCTAAACATCAAGGACAAGTATAAGATAGATAAATAAATAAATAAAAGCATAAATTAATAATTAACTATATCAAAACAAACATATTTATTTATACATTTCCACATTCATCTTATTATCAAAACATTTGGCCTGTTTTGGGTTCCATGTTAAGGCAGCAGATATAATGAAGAAATAGCATAATGTACTAAACACAATAATAATACATTATAAGAGGATTTTTTCTGTGAAAGTACTTTTACTTTTGATAATGATTTTGATTTTGCAGACTACGTAACTACTTGCCATAGTGCACAGGCTGTTGTGCGGTACTTAAGGTTCATCTTTGCAAAAGATACATATTATAAAAATAATACAATAAAACATTATTTTATATAAAATAAAGAGTATTTATTCCACCAAACATTAGAGCTCCTTTAGAGCAGGAGGCCCTCTAGAGGAGCTCTCATCTTTGAGTGCATGTTATTCATTTTCTGAACCACTAGGAGGCGTAACCTGTTTTACGTTTTACTACAAGAAGAAGCAGAAGAAGAAGTAGAGGAAGAAGAAGTAGAAGAAGAAGCAGAAGAAGAAGAACAACAACCAGAAACATTAAATTTAAGGTCAGTCGGCTTCTACTCTATTTAATTACAAGTATTAATAACATGCTGATACGTGTCATTGACATGTGTGACCGCTGACAGTGTTCAGTCTCAGGCGTCAAGGCGGAAGTTTAAAGTTCAAATACGGAAAACTTCAAAAGTCAGATAAGATTGTGTCCGTCAGTTACAGACCTTCAGTCTGTGACATGTAGTTTATTACATGAGGTAATGGTGGGCAGGCTGCACACGTCTCCTTACATCGGGTGAATACACCTGCAGGTTCACTGTGTGATCTGGGAGGAACATTACCTGTTTATATGAGGCCTATGACTAAGGTTATTACACCGGTTTCAAAAGGGAGTCACATTTAATACAAGGGGTCAAAGGTTGAGTATTGTAACAAGAGAAGACCAACAGTACAACATTAGGTTTACTGTCCCTCTTTCTAAACATGTGAAGAACATGTTTAACATCTGTAAAACTTTACAGTAACTGTAAAACGCAAAACGTTTGAGCATTAGTTTATCTTTCTGTTCTTTATCAAACCTAAAGTTTGAGACACTAAACTCTTGTTGTTCCACTCAGTTGGAAGTTGAAGAGATGACTCTCAGTGGTGAAGCAGAAGCCCAATACAGTGAACTACTCCATGCACCTACAGAAAACTGAAACAACAATCATTTAGGGAATGTTGTAATGTTTAATGTTCAGCTGATTAAATAATCCTTATAGCTCGTAATAAGTATATGATCGCAATTTCTATGCAATTGAAGGATTGTGTGACTAAAGTTTTTTTTTAGGTATGAATTTAGTGTTTTTGTTTTTGTACATTCGAACTTAAAAAATCATAGCTCACATACAGAATGTTAGCCATTTTCATGTTTAAAGTAAATGGACATGAACTTTTTGAGTAGGTATTGCATTAACCGACTCAATGAACTGAATCCTGAATGGGTCCTGATATAGACTTTGAGGAATGATATACTGATGTTTCCTCCATGTTTGCTCTTCTACACGTACAGACAGGTTACAGTTCAGAGACTGTCCCTGGAAAACCAAAAGTGATCACCGCTCACATGCTCGTCATGTTAGCCTTTGGCTGACCTGCTCAGTGACACAATGGAGGACGCTGAACCGGTTGCGATGGCCATGGGGTCAGACGGCTCTTCAGTCGGCGATGCTGTGTCTGGTAGAGGACAACAGATTGTGTCAAATGAAGACGACGATCTCTACTACATCCCCGAGAGAAGACCGTCTCTGGATCTGGGAGAATGGACAACAAGTCCAATGGATACCAGCCACAGGTAATGAAGTAGAATTAGGAAAATAACAACTTGTCTCTGTGATGATTCAGTATGTCTTATGAGTGTCTTGCCAACAAGGGATTTAACAATTTCAATTCTTCTGTTTTTACAGGCATCATGTGGCCAGGGCCCAATCTCCAGTTATGAGCTATACATCACTGGCATCTGAGGAGAGCTCAATAGAAATGAGTGATGGAGAGGAACCTTCCACAAGGTAAAAAACAGGACAAAGTATTCAGTCCATACATTCATCACATTAAGCAGCTGTGCCTAACACTATCGTGTAGTTTATATGGTATCCATGGAAGATCTAACGACATCTTTTAATTCTAACACAAGCCCCCTTGTCTGTCTGGTTTTAGGATCCAGCTGGAAAGATCAGATTCGTTCTCCAGCTCCTACTCCTTCGACAGTGACGATTGTGAAAAGATAAACCTCAAGTAAGAAATTCACCCATGGCAAGGCACTAAAACATTTGTGCATGTGTGTGATTACACTGCATTTGTTGCCTGATACTAAAAACATGTTTAAATCTCTCCACTGTGCCCACTCCAGATCCAAAAGCAATGATGATATGGTCTTGGGACCTTTTGTCACACCTGAGTTCATCCAATCCCAGAGAGAGAGCATCCACCCTTCTCTGACGGTGGCATTCTCCTTTAAGGTCAGTCTGTCTTCCCCTATTCTTTGTAATTGATTGTATACAAAACACCCTTCAGTTTACCACAATGCTGAATTTGATCTTTCTTTTGGAATCAGGCCATCTTTGATACTATCAGGAAGTTGTCAGCGGGAGCTTTCAAGACTTTCAAGATGATGCTGTGGAAGAATTACCCGCAGACGTTCAACATTCCTCCCCAGGACATGGACATACTGAACCTTGTGGACCGTCTGGTCGAGTGTTACAGCCTGGACGCCTCTTTGCAGATCACCCAAATCGTTCTCGGGGAGATTGGGGAAAAAAAGATGGTTGATCGGCTCCAGACTTTGTGTCTCAGACGTAAGTTCACTCCTCTAATGTCTTCCTGGCTAAATACTGTGAATTAAATCTTAATATAACACACATTCACCTTTTTTCAGATGAAGTACGTCACGACTTATGTGAGACTCTGAAGAGGATGTATGGTGAAGTATGTGAGGATATGGCCGTGCAGGAAGAGAAGAGGCCATTTGACGACATCTTCACTGACCTCTACATCACCTCAACATGTGATAACGGCCCAAATATTGAACATGAGGTCATGACCATAGAAAAACTGGACAGCAACCGGAATGAAGAGAAGCGTCTTTCCACAAAGGATATTTTCAACTCTGAAAGGCCGGAGTACTCCAACACAAAGTTACTGTTGATGACTGGAGTGGCAGGGTCGGGGAAGTCAATGGCGGTCAGGAGGTTAGTCCTGGATTGGATTGAAGGGCGCTCCCACCAACACGTGTCTTTTTTGTTTCCTCTGCCGTTCAGGGAACTCAAACAGTTCGAGGATTCCACAGTCTCCTTTTTGGAAATAATACAAAAACTCTACCCAGAATCTAAAAAACTGAGAGATGAGGACTACAGATGCGAGGACTGCAAAATAATGTTTGTCTTTGACGGGCTTGACGAGTACAATGGGAAGCTTGACTTTGAAAACACTATGCTTCTCAGCGACCACACAGAACCCACCACCCTGAACGTCATTGTGGTCAACCTCCTCAGAGGGAGGCTGTTCTACCGCGGCCTCTTCCTGGTCACTTCTCGGCCGCAGGTAAAGCCCTGCATCCCCTGGGACACGCACTATGATGAGGTTGAAGTGCGGGGATTCCGTGATCCCGAAAGGGAGGACTACTTTAGGAGGAGATTTAAGGACCCAGATCAAGCAGCCAGAGTTATTGCATATATAGAGTCTCTCAGAACCCTCCGCGTCATGTGCCACCTGCCCTTGTTCTGCTCACTGGTTGCTGATGAGGGCTATCGCATTTTTAGAGAACAGGGGACAGGGGCAGAGCTGCCTAGGAGCATCACCTACCTGTACACAAAGCTAGTGCTAGTGCTCACACGCCAGCATCGCATATTGAGAGCTCCAGATTTGAGCCCGGAGGAAGAGCGAGACTTCCTTATGAAACTTGGAGAGTTGGCCTTCAACATGTTAGAAGGAGGCCAGTTCAAAATCACCAGGCCCAACTGGAAACACACTGGAATCAACGACAAGGAGGCAGTGATTAACAGTGGCCTGTGCACACAATATATCACAAAGCCACACGTCTTGTTTCAGGAGAGTGTCCTGAGCTTTATCCATCCCACCGTGCAGGAGTACCTGGCTGCCCTGTATGTGTTTCTCACCTTTAGAAACCAGGGGAAGAACGTTTTGGAGCAGCAACCGAGAGTCAAGCTCAAGATGTTCAAGGGACATAAAGTCATGGAGCTGTACAAGAGTGCTGTGGACAGAAGCTTGCTCAGTGAGGACGGCAAACTGGACATTTTCCTACGTTTCCTGTTAGGGATGGAGCGCAACCTGGAGCTCCTCCAGCCACTCTGCACGTCCTTTGTAAAGGGGCCAACAGTGATTGAAGAGGCTGCCACCCTCATCAGGAAGAGGATCAGAGAAAATAAGTATCCTGGCAGAAATTACAATTTGCAGCACTGCTTGGAGGAGCTGGGTGTATGTTAGCATCAGAGGAAGTATCATAAAACTAACTGCAACAAATCGTCACAGGAGAAAATATTTCCCACCTTGCTCACCCTCCTGATAAAGACTAATGGAGTTTAGAAACATTAAAGAGTCTCAATTAACAACATTGTTATAAACAGGTTGAAACAGGACTGAGACGTAATTCATGTTTTTATCAGTGTCGTATATACAAGTAGTCGTTCAAGCCTCTGCATTGACACACATGCATTCATCTGAGATGAATCTTAACAAAAGAATGAAAAGCATATGAGCGGAGAAGCATACCCTGCATGAATATTGGGTAAAGGCTACTTGTATATACACACTATATTTATTATGATAATACATTTTGACATTTAAACAATATTAAGGTCTTTAACTTTGTGTTTTTCTTTGTTGTTTCATTGTAAAGCTGTCTGCATCACACTAACACACTGACCATCACTTACTCTGCAACAAGTCACACCAGAGTAACAATGTGTAGTTGCGTTCGTTGCAGGAGCACTGTGGTGATCACAGAGACGCAGTTCTCCATGTTATACGTTGGTGTGCCATCAAAATGATATTAAAAAGTTTTTTGAAAGTAAAAACAACTTTGTGCTGCTTTAAGTTCCACAATTACATTACAATATTTTAAGGGAATGTGGATGTTATTTAATGTGTAATAATATAGAATGGATTCACAGAAGGTGTGACTTATGAAGGAGCTTCACTTTTGTTCAGTTTTTTATATCTTTAATTACTACCAGACTGTTTTACTATATTTAAATTTGCATAAACATTTCTCCAACAGATGTTACCTTTATATAGATACCAAGATCATTCAATAGAGACTGTTCATGTTTGGCATGGGGGAGGGGGGTCTGGGAAAAGGACAGATTTTAAGGGGACAAATAGCTTTTTAATTACTGCACTATTAAGGCCATATAAATTATCATGAGGATTATTACTATTAGCTGTGTGGGGAAAGTTTGAAAACTGAATCTGCTGATCAGTTATTGCAGCCAACACATTGAAGAGCTGCAGTTCTGTCAATGCGTACATTACACAACCAAAACAACCTTCACTCTAAACCCTGTCGCTCACATCACTACCACAGTGTTCAGTCTACTTGCAGATAGAGACAGTGACACAACCGTTCAGACAGACACAAGTTGTCTGTTTGAAATAATGACAGCAAATGCTTCAATGGTTTACACATAAAAAATTCTTAATGCCAGCAGACACAGGAATGATACAGAACCATAGCAAATCAAAGTGTAACAATATTCTCTCTATATTCTGCAGATAAATGACAGCCCTGCTTTACTTCAAGTGTATCAAAGGTACGCTCAGTTTCACATTAAAATGCTCTGTGTCAAATAGAAAGGGTACTAATATACTTCACTTGCTGTTTGGTCTGTACTGGCTCTCACCAAACAGTGTAACATCTAATATAAAAATTCACAGATTAAGTTGATTCACCGTTATTAACAAATGAAGAGAAACCCATAGGTGTCACTAACATTCAGTTTTTTCCTTTCTTTCTTATTCTTCTTATTTTTATTTGCTTCCGGGCCATTCCAACAGCGCTCGTCACCACACAGGTGAAGCTGGATTTGAAGTCCTCTTGTGTGACGTTCTTCAACAGCAATCTCCTCTGGAGGATTGTACCGTCCTCCAACGGGGATCTAAAAACACACAATCAGTCACGACAGCTCTATCTGCTGGATTCCTTCCCCCAATCACTGTGTACAATGCAGCTTGATATTCAACATGTGTGTGGATTATTTTACTTAAATGGACACAATGCTGCTGTGATATGCTAATTTCCATTTAAGTGTTGATATAAAAGTCATAATACTCACTGGTCGGGTTCTACTATTCTGTCCCCGCTCGGTAAATCCTCAGGAAAAGAGCCATTGACGAGCCAGTAGATGAGCGTCACTCCATCTTTACTATTTGTAACTGCATCACAGTCAAGAATCAGTGGCTCACCTGTGAGGCAGAACACACCCAAACAGTCTCAGTACATATATGTGTAAAAGCCAAAAAACACATGGCCTACACTCACACAGTGTTTTAGAACTGTTGGTTCCCCTGATAATATTAGAATTTGGCAACAAATACTAAATGCTGCCCCCTCTTCCTGGAATATTTTACTGAACGATCTGAAATTGTCAGAGCTGGTTACTATGGGGGAATTTAAGTCCATTTATAATTGAGAAACATAGCTCTTAGTGCCACTGTGGAAAAAAGGCTTTAAAGTGTCACTTTTAACCTTGTTAAATTAAGAATATTATCTAAATATATGTACAGAAACCCTGATATTAAACTAATCCTGAACGACAAAGCATGAAAAGTTTAAATATAATCAACACTTGATAGCAGTAATTTACATGGGTACTACCTGGATAAGCTTTGATATGGACTCGATCTGCCCCAATGATGCGTGGAGATCCATCCGCAGACACTGAAGAACAAATTCATGTTGGCAAAAAACTGAAATATAAAATATACAACTAGGTCACCCATAAAACAAACTCTACCTGGAAATCCATCTGCAAGCAGCATACACAGAGATGCCAAGGCTGCAGCAGGGAGACAACACATTAACAGTCTGCCGCCATAACGATAGAAAGGGTGGGTGTAATTAAATATTACCTTTTACAACAGAGGGCAGCTTCATGGTGATGACTCCTGTGAGAGGTGTTCGCTGTGCACTGCTGTTAAGAGTTGTTCTATATATACACACAGCGATATAATTAACTTCCTCTCCACCCACTCAAAAAAAATTACGTACTTTCAGTGTGGGGATTTCCTCAGGGTGACCCAGTGTGACTGGAGGGATAGTGACACACTTCAAAGTTCCAGAAATCAAGTGACGTGACTAAATCATGGTTCTCAGTCACAAGACTTAAAATAAGTAGTTGGGTTTAAAATGGTTGAAACACATACCTTAATGTCCACATAAAAAAATACACATATCTCAATCATGTGACATTTATTAACCGATCTTGATCAAAACAACAATTAAACAATATGTTCAGGTTGGCCGTGTAATACAAACTCCCTTGAATCAATCAGATCACATTTAAAAAAAGACTGGCACAATCAGCCGTCACTGAGTCAAAGGACCATTCCAGGACGTTTTCTCTCCTCATCCTCAACAGACGTTGTTTGAACAATTAGTGGTTTAATTTCAGTTACTAGTTGGTATCGTAGCTTTGGTTTGTGCTAATTTTAGAAATGCCTAAACTTACCCAAATTACAGAAAGATAGCTTCTCATGTCTCACAGCAGCTACCCACGCAGATAGATTTAGGTTTTTATCCAGCTGGAGTTTCTGCTTCAAAACCCAAAATAATGGAGGTAGATTAAGTGTACTTATTAATACCAACATAATAGATAAGATTTTAATTAATTGTAAAAGAAATACATCTTACTTGAAACTTAACTTAATCCACAGGACACAGCTGATAGTTACATGAATTAGAAGTATCAGCAGGAATAGATACACAGACAGCTAAGTAAGGAAACATGTTTTGTACTTTTCTAAATATATTTTTGTAATACAAGTGAACCGATGCTTAAATTGTATTAAAATTTGTACTTAAACATTAATGAAACAAAGAGTCAAAGACAGTTGTGTCATTAATGAGTGTCCGTGAAGACAAACAAGACATTCTGAAATCCTGTCATTAAAATATCTGAACGAGAAATCATCTGGTTATTTATGATTCACACTTTATCCTCATGACAAGACTTTCGGTCACGAGGTCTTTTACTGTAAATTCTGAGGAAACTATCCACCGTTGCACTTCAGGTCAAAGTGTGGAATCAGTCCAGGTCAGCGATTACCTTTAACCACAAGTGACGCAGCTGAAGAGGAAGTCTGTGTGTACTGAAGAGGCAAAGGGAGCAATGACTTAAACTATTTCCATACAGTATTTATTTCTCATGTCATCAACATGAGGAAGAAAAACACCAGCATGATCCTTCAACTATCAACACGCACACTTAAGACATAGATTATTAAAATGAAAACCTCTCCTAATGATTTCGAAAAAAACGTTTTACTAGACTTTAAGATGCACAAACCAATTATTAAGGTGGGACGCTGGTGTAAAGCAAATCTTGGGACATCAAATGACACAGACATCAAATTTCAAATAGCTAATAAAATTCAAATAATCTGTAAAATGCAGACAATGTGCCTATAAATACATACAAAAAAAGTATAGACACTTTTTATTGGTATTTTTAGTTCAATGTTAGGCCCACAGTCTTTTCAAGCCAGTGCACATCCTCTATGTGTAGCGTGTATGTCCTTTAGTGCGGTCGCAGGTCACTCCAGACCCAGGATGTAGTTGATACCTTGCACAAATCCAATAATAACAGGCTGCCAGGCCACCAGGTACCGAAGCCAGTCCAAAAGTTGTCCATACATGACGTGTGGCCTCTCCCACCTAAAACATGGGTTAAGGAAAAACTAGGCTTTCAACAGCAAGAGGTCCTTGTTCATGGTTAGTTTACATGAAAGCATTATTTAGTGTATAGAATTGCAGTTGTCAGAGCTGCCTGAAGGGTGAACTCTGAACCACAAAAAGGAACAGGAACTTTGTACGCAACCTTTAAATGTCTCATCTCTAGTTCCTAACAGTCAGCAATTAAGCTGCCTGAACAACAAAATTCACCTGAATGTTATTGTCTAAACTTCTGTCACAAGAAAAACTTCCTGTTACTTGGCATAACTGTTTCCTGGATATTGGTTTTATATCTGTGGCTGGGAATTACGTATCAAGTTTTAATAATTCCAAAAATACTTCCTGCACATTTGTCCTCAAGTGGGGTTTCCTACACTCTATACTGCAGGAACAGGGTGTATATTTATAAATATGATCTGACACTGCATAAAGAGATTATGGAGATGTCCAGTGACAAGGGTAAATATATCATCTAAGAATCAAACAATAAAAAGGATACGGGTTACTGAACATCCTCTTCAGATCCACCTTCTCCTTGCAGTAAGGGCACATCTGCTTCTTTCCGACGATACACCATCCTCTTATGCAGAACTCATGGAACCTGGATGTGGAGTTAAGGCTTGGTAAAGAAGTATCAGTAGTCACAGTTCCATCCAATACGCAGGCCCAGAATTATGAAATTAAACTAAATCATGCAACAACTTGTTGAATCAATAATGGATTGAAATGATGATAATAATGATAAAGAAAAATTAAGATTAGAAATTTCTCAATATACATAATGTGTAAGGTTGTGCAAACGGACTTCCAACATCGTGTCAAATCAATATTACAAGGATCTTAGACTATTTGAGAACAAAGGGAGACCCTCCCCACTATCACTTGCATATAAATAAAGGAATACAGGTGTAAAAAACACCCACACTGTGACATTTGATAAGGTTGCATGCTATTTACAGCTTGTGAGCAGAAATAGAAAAATAGTGGGGGAAGTAATGTAAGTTCAGGTGCACGGGCATAACATCAACATCCTTGAATAAAGGTCAAGTTAACTGTCAGTTCCCCTTTACTGCTGTACTGAAAATGCCATTAATATACCTCCTATAGAAATCAAATTCTCCATATTGTGCCCAGAGTTCTTCTACAATTAATGCAATTAGATACACACAGTAAAACAGTAATATCATAAGAATATGTCAATAACTGGTAGGCAGGATACACATGGTTGCAGGATAATCTGTACGTGTTCTCAATAATCCCTTCCTCACTGACGTCTACGAGGATGGGCTGACCGCACACGGCACAGATATCGTCAGCGAGGTGTTTGGTTGGCATGCCGGATGCGCTGTAATACTTAAGAAGAAAAGAAAAGAGGGAATGAGACAACAGTGAGTATGATATTTTAACAACAGGGCACAAAAACATGCAGTGTCTTCAATCTGTCCACTTACCCCGACAGTTGAGGCCATGAAGTCTGCACACATTTCCGCAAAGTCCCTCCCCAGGACGCCGTAGTATAGACCGTAGAATAGTAAAGAAACACCAAAGTCCATGGCATCTTCTGGCTTTATCCTGGAGAGAGAAGGCATGGTGTGTTAATAATGGATCTGACTGATCCTCCTGCAGCAGGGTTCAATGTCAACATCTGTTCATGTCATTATGTTTTTTATATTTGGTGTGTAGAGCATGTTAAAATAAGAGTCAGAAACATATTAAAAGCAAAAAAATAACAAAGATAGCCCAAGCCTCTTTCTCAAAGTATCCTATTCAAGTGAGCTGTACAAGAATATCCTTTTCTATTCATATAATTTGAAACTAGTCAGAAAAACAGATGTAGCAACAGACAAAGCTGCCATCAAAGGACAACTACCTCTCAATCGTCAACGTAAGTTTATCATAAATAAAAAACTGACCTTGTCTTTAAGACTTTACCTGTATAAAAATACTGGAATATATGGACTAAATACTCTATGAGATGTAACTCACTCTCTGTTTTACTGAAACAACTTGAACTGTACTATTGTGTTGTCCCTAGCAACCCCTGTCTATTTTCTATTTGATTGTTCTGAAATAAAAATAACGACTTGACTTATGATAATGGCATCCTTTACATTTCCTAAGCTCCAGGCAACATCTTCAAATATCATTTTTTGAACGGCAATTGTCATTAGAAACAAACACAAGAGACAGGTGTCATTTCCTTGTCACAAAGTGACACTGTACTACTTTAAAACTTATGAAATGATGTTGACTGTATGTGTAATGTGACCAGAGTTAACGTCTAAATACAAACACCAGGGGCCATGAAACAGGCACAACAAGAGTGTTGTTTGTCGTGTCTTTCTGATAAAGTCAGTGAAATTCTAGAACCCTGTTAGGTGAAGGATTTTGTAAGAAGTTTACTGTTTGGTGTTGCTTCAGTGCATTAATCAGAAAGGAAGCAACCAATAAAAGATGTACTTCAAGGTGGAAAATAAAAGGGAAAAGGGGCGAGCAAGATGCCTCTCAGTTGGATATTCAGACAAATTATGAATGTTGTGAGTCTGATATTGAAATAGAAAATAAGTTTTAAGTTTGCAAAGATGGCTTCTCTTCCAAAGAGCAACATAGAGTATATTTAAAGAGTTTTATGAGGTAATGTCCCCTCATTTATTTGAACAACTATGTAGTTGTATTATAGTAAAGGACAGAAAAGGTTAAAAAGGTCATTCATCAGCAAAAACATGCTGTGGACCTGACAATACATACCTGAATATTAGGTTGATACCAAAAAGTGTAAACATGATGACACTGTAACCAACTATTCCTGTAGCATAGCTGACTTTGTACAGGAGGAGGAACCACTTATACACCAACCTACAGGAGGCAGAAAAGGACATTTGTCATATCATGCCATAAAAGGTTATCAGCAGTTCAATGCCTTCCCATAAATGGAAAGGCACATCTCTTATATATAGTTGTACCTCGGTGTGGTGCAGGCCAGTGGCTTGCGAGTGGCACGGAAGGAGATGTAGGCTGTGACAACAGAGAAGATAAACCACGTGGTCAGGAACCTCCACCAGTGGAGTTTGGTAGTAAAGTAGAGAGGAACTACCCACATCTGGAACAGAGTCACTAGCTACAAGACAGCAGAGTGAACAGATTAGAATGTGTATGTACATCAGAGATAGAGGCGATTGCATTATGAAACATCATTTCAACATCAAAACAGACACTACTGGCAGCATTTTGTATATGGAGAGCATGGGGCAAGAGAAAAAATACAATATTTGTCTTTAACTGAGAAAATATGTAAAGATAGTCATGAATCATGCATCTAAGAGCCAATGCAGATGTTTGAGAGACAACGCTGTCAGAACAGGTTCTTCTATCCCTTCCTTGATTGTTAACAAACACAAACCCACTGACACCTAAACTGTGTCTGTAGCCAAAACAGAAAAATGTCTTTCAAGTACGTGTTGTCACATGCGGGCATTTCCAGACTTTGCCATTACAACTTCAAACATTTTGATTGTGGGACTTTTGTTTCTTACATTGTATGACTTTGTATGTCTCTGTTTCCACTGCACAAGGACTAACTGGGCGACAACCAGAGTGACGATGAGGATGAGCACCATCTCTGCGTGCATGGCCTCATGGCCTTTGTGTTTGGCGTGCATTCTTGCATGCTCCACCCTGTGGAAGAAGAAAAAGAGGAAGAACGGGCTTAACGTTGCCAAGTGCCAAACCATTTGATGATTCATAACATCGCAGGACAGGCGTGTCTGAAAAACTGCATTAGACTTCTTTATACACTGGTGACTCCCCATGGTCATTACTGAGAACTGTTTGAAAAGGTGTCATGTAGGTGATGAGCAGTTGCTCTGGGCAGAGTTTTGTAACTGTAGCCCACTTTCTAAAACTTTGTGGTTAAGTAATGTGTCAGTACAAAAAAAAACTCTTTCAACCCAATCCAAAACCTCAATGAGAATGTAAAGTTATTTTACCAAAAGCTAGTGTAGAAAGTGATTACAAAATATATTTAGCATGAAAAAAAAAGAGAATGTTACTAAATTAAATCCATTAAATGTGTAATAGAGACACTTACCTCCACTTTTCTTCTGGTGAGAGCTTGGACAGGTCAATCTAAAGACAGAAAGGGACAAAATAATGACTTATCTTTAAAACTACTGTAATGTGCCCTAGCAGAGTACATTGTATGAATCTATTTTGATCAAAGACAAACTAGTTGAACTTCTAAGCAAGACTCCTTGATGATTTGCAGTAAGGAAAGCGTTACAATGGGAGGCAACAAGACGGTCACAGTTGATTGAGGCTGCTGAGCATTACCTCTCACACAGTTGGCTTCAAACCCCCAGAACTTACATTGCATACCAATTAAACAGCAGCTGAAGTACAATCTGTCTCAGACCATTTAGGTTTGGTTGCACCGGAAATGGAAATGTTTGTGGGTTCGATACCATGTTTTTGGGTTGTTGCTAAAATCACACTTCCTGATGTACACACTGGCAAATCAATTTAGTTCCATTGAGGCCACATAGATTGTCAAATGTGTGAATAACAAAGTCTCGCCAAACTTGAATCAGTCTCCGTCATCAGATCAGAACATTTTAAGAGTTTACATCATGACACAGGATAGAAACAGAATCAGAGCGCACAAGGTCCAACAGGATTCACTGGACCAAACACAAGGATCCAATGTGTATTCCAATCAGGTCACTGTGATGACAGCCATATACAGTATATTTACCGACTACACTTCATACGTATGAGCTAACAGGATCCTTAATGACCAGTCACCCTATTCAATAAGAAAACGTGTTGATTCTGCCATGTATCTCACTACCCTTTGCACTGTGACTCGCACATTGAGCACTCTGGTTATTGGGTTTTCATGCCAGTATTTGTTTGTCATCTTTTGTGCATTATTTCCTTTTTGTGTTTTATCTTTTGAAGTGTTGTTAGGGCAGGTGCAATATTCAAATCACTTCTATTCTGCGTTATTATTCCGAGTCTAACATTATATATCTGTGTGTAGGGTTTTTTATTGTGCGTTAAACAATGTACAGTTCTGTCGTACAGTTCTCTCAAGAAAGATTTCCCCATGGGGATAATAAAGTATATCTGATTTGATTGATCACTAGTTTTTCTGGCACATTTTGAAAACCTGCAATTACATCACTACAACATTTACACGTTAGTTTGACCTCAAGCTTGAAATCCAACAGGAAGTGGTTAGGATACATCTCCTGGCTTGACACTTGCAAACCATTAAGCCCATAGCAAAGAAGCCCGTAGATGACCTTTGACCCGATGGGCCACATCATCATTATTGAAAGGGACATTTAAGAACATGGCCGTGACAACGAGTTTTGAGTTGAGACAAAGTCTAAACACAAAAGATCATTTTATCATTAAAGTTCCCATGCTAGCTACTTGAACCAGATAACAACATGACTGAAAGGTTAGCCAGTTAGCTAGTTTGGTGGTGCTAAATGACATCTCCCTGCTGCTTTAGCAAGCAAGGCTCTTTTTGCTGAACCAAACCCACCCGGTAATGTTCAGTGCACCGTGTGGTTACCTGGGAACCATGCCCCTGCTTGGTGACAGATGGCTGTGCAGCGGAGGCTAGCTGCTGACGCTATGCTAAACCCGTGTGTAACAGCTAGCACGAGAGTTCCGTGTTTGCGGCTAGCAGCAACATCGTGAACCCAACCCCGGCGTGCTTTATCCGCCGTCACACGTCGGTGTTTCCCGTCCCTCTCTCACCTGGTGCTGTTCATCGTGGTGCCCCAGTCCGTGGTCGTGCTCCACACCATCAACCTCCACCTCAAACACCCCAGCCATCGTCGGAGTGCTGCTTCACCCTTCTGGGGCCATTAGCGTTAGCATGAAACCGGTCCTGTTTGGCTGGCTTCCCTCCCCTTTCAAAATAAAGTTCGAGGTTATTGTAGGTCAAACATTGAGCCGGTGGCAGATTGACTTAATCACAGGATGGGTGAAGCCTTTTGTTTACGATTAAGAGTTTATTGATTTTCCCAGGACAGTTTTTTCTTTTGACATTTACACAGAGATTGACTTGATCACATGTGACGTGCTTGTGAGGAGGCAAAACAGGGAAATGATGAATGAATGACACTGATGGAGGAAGTCATCAGATCTTTTACTAAAAAATAACAATACAACAGTGTGAAAATACACAAGCAGAAGTCACGCAATAAAAGTAGCAATGATAGATGTGGTCAATAAAAGAACAGTACGATTAACTAAGGAGTGAGCTGCTAGAAATCCTCTGCTTCGCGAATGTTACCAAGGAGGACGGTTTCAACACCACTGTGTATGGTTTTGAAACAAAGGATGTTGTCACAGTGGAAGACTGAGGTGAATAACCAACACCAAGGCTGTGTACAAGAAAGGGATGAGCCGACTCTATTTCCTGAGGAAGCTGAGATCTTACAACATGTGCAGCAACATGTTGGACATCTTCTCTCAGTCTGTTGGAGCCAGTGAACAGAAGAGCTGCTGACACCAACAGAATCAACAAGCTGATTAAGAAGGCTGGCTCTGCCATTGGCTGCAGACCGACTCTTCTGAAGTGGCGGTGGGGGGGAGGGCTTTGAACAAACTGTTATCCATCATTGACAATCACGAGCACCCTCTCCACCACCTAGTGGACAGACAGGGCAGCATTTTCTCCAACAGACTGGTTCAGCTACATATACAGGAAGTCTTTCCTGCCCACAGCAATAAGACTGTACAGTTCTCACCTTTCTATCACACACCAAAACTCCCTGAGTAATCCTCCTGCAATAACTGTGAACTTGTTATTATATTCATATTAATTTTTTACCGCACATAATTGGCTTTTTGAGGGCTTTAACATGCTCAAATTCTTACCAAAATTGGACAGTGGTAAAAATTTACTTTATTTATGTTCTGTTATTTTATTTTCTGTAAAGAGGCGGACTGCGCGCATCCTCATTTAATTTAATTGATTATATTTGTTTTCATTTATTTTTGTTTAAAAATGTGCATAGTGTAAGATATTGTGCAATTAATGATAGGTGGTTAAAGTGACCATAATGTTGCAGATGTAAAAAAAATGGGGGCTCCTTACAAAAAGAAGTATGATACTGCCAGGTAGTTTAATCATGAGAGTATATAAACATATCATATATCAATAAATGTAGTAAATACAATATGTACAATATAGGTATGTGAAGTGAAATGAAATGAAACGCAGAGCATGAAATAGAAGCAATGACAATTTAAATTCAATCGCAGTATTCAGTGTTTTAGAATTACTTGGGTAACTGATTATTAAAATCCCTCAATAATTCAAAAACTAAAAACGCACAAGTCTTCCTATGGTCTCTGGTTATGTACAAATCATTGTGTACAAAGCATCCTGCTACCATTGTAAAGCATCTTGTGGTGAGATTTTGAAAATTGCTTTATACATAAAGTTTAATATTATTTTTTTTCTCCAACTTTACCATTTTTGATTTACTTTCTCGAATTCTCGAATGCTTTATCTTTCTGAAGTGCCACTGAAACTGATGATTTATGATGATTTCCAGCCCATTATATTACTTTAACATCCACAGATATTTATATTAAACGTTCTGTGTATTTCATTGATTTATGAAGTTTGCTTTGTGATGACAATAACACAAATGGATGTCACTTATAAACTGCAACACACACAGAGTAAGAGACTCAGTCCTGTTGCGGAAATGAAACACAATAATTCAATTTGACAGCTGGAGCTCTTGTTTAATAACATCCCGCCAGGTTTGGGCCGGAAAAGGAGACCGGATGTTGTAAATGTCCCGAACGCTGGGTCGTGATTGGCTCAGAGGTCTGCGGGCCTCTCCTCTGATTGGCTGAGCCTCTGACACAAAGCAGTGTAACTGGTCGGGCGTCTGGTTCGCGCCGTCAGTTTGAGATTCAACTGTATTATTGATCGTTCTTACGGTGTCATAAGCCGCTGTAAACCAGCTCCTTTCACCTGTTTCCAGATATAAACACCTGCAGCCCCAGTGTGACCGGACTCAGCCGCTCGGCCGCCATCATGCACGTCATTAAACGAGGTACAGTCGCTCATTTTTTATTAAATAGTGTAGGATAATGCAATAGTAGGATGAGGAAGATGCGCAGAAAAATGTAAATGCATTTAATCTCTGATAAAAGTGAACAATAAAAAGACATGTACGACTTTATGTGGACTTCAGCTCCAGTGTCACTCATGTTGAAATGTGTGTTTTTGTTGTTTCTTTGCTCAGTGCGTGTACGACGAGGCAAACAAAGAACCGGGGCTTATCAAGAGACACAAACTGATGGGGTTTTCTCAGATGGTCGATGTGCAGCTTGTTTTATCTCCCTTTTTAATACCCCTCAGTGTTGTACACACTTTATTTTTATGTTTTTATCAGCTGCAGTAGAGCAGAGATTTTAACTTGTTTTCTTTCCTGTGCATTTATATCACAGTGAACTTTTCCATAAGTGATGTGTAAGAGGAGGGTTGTCATCAGGAGGTATTGATATGTTTTGTTATGGCGCGAAGCAGCTGAGGCTTTTGCTGCCATAATAACTGGTTAGACAGGTGTTCGTGTGGTTAACAGTTGCCACCATTAATATCCACCAGGCTTCAGTAAATGCGCTCGTAAGAGGAACATGTTGCTTGTGTTTCAGATGGTCGTGAGGAGGAAGTCACCTTTGATAAAATCACCTCTCGTATTCAGAAGCTTTGCTATGGACTCAACTCGGACTTTGTGGACCCTGTAAGTTCCAAACACTTCAGTCCAACTACATCCACTTTAAAGGAAACATCAGGTGCAGGCTAATAGCAGATCACTGACATTCTGCCCTGTGTAGTTTCAGAGATTTAGATCAGATAATCCTTTATTGATCCCACTCAGCAGATAGTTAAGATGGGGTAGACACGAGAATAAAAAAGGTAATAGAACGAATATGAACTGTTCATGTGGAGACCTTTTGTCCCTGCTCCTGCAGACCCAGATTACCATGAAGGTGATCCAGGGTCTTTATGACAGAGTCACCACCGTGGAGCTGGACACCCTGGCAGCAGAGACCGCCGCCACCCTCACCACCAACCACCCTGACTACGCAATCCTGGCTGCACGAATAGCTGTGTCCAACCTGCACAAGGAGACCAAGAAAGTGTTCAGTGGTGAGTAAAAGTGTTAGCATCGACAGAGGTACTGCCCGATGACAAACTGAGTGATTTCTGTACTTAGAATTGCATTGTTATAAATGAGAGCCTATGTTACTTTATGTATTTTATCCATTGTGTTTGGTTTGAGCATTAATTTTTTATCTACTCTTTAAAATGTTATCAAATTTTTGTTTAATTTTAATAAAATGTATATGTTTTAATATGTTGGAGGATTTACTGTTTTTACATCTTCTTTCCTTTTTCTATTTTCCAGATGTGATGGAAGACCTGTACAACTATGTCAACCCATTAAATAGACTTCATTCTCCCATGATCTCCAAGGAGACGCTCGACATTGTGCTTGACAACAAGAATGTACGTCAACTTGGATGATATATTTTGTTCTCTAATAAAGTTTTGCATTTATTAACAGAATGTCCCCTTTCCTTTGCAGCTCCTCAACTCAGCGATCATTTTTGACAGAGACTTCTCTTACAATTTCTTTGGATTTAAGGTAATTACAAATTTTCACTAGACCTACATTAAACATCTCACTCAGATGACTTTGACATGTGAATGTTCCTTTTCCTTTTGCTCCGATAGACTCTTGAGAGGTCGTACTTGTTGAAGATCAATGGGAAAGGTGAGGGTCGTTTTTTTTGTTGCTGAAAACTTCTTCAGAAGTGTATCTTTTGTTGTTAAGATTTTTTTTTAAATCATTGTTTGTTTTATCGCTAATCAAGTTCTGTCCCTGCAGTTGCTGAGAGACCCCAACACATGCTAATGAGAGTGGCCGTCGGGATTCACAAAAGAGACATCGATGCAGCCATTGAGACGTACAACTTGCTGTCGGAAAAGTGGTTCACCCACGCCTCACCTACACTGTTCAATGCCGGCACCAACAGACCACAAATGTCCAGGTAAATAAAGAAATGTTGCTCTGAACAAATTTAACCCAAATGTCTGAAACTTGATTTTTGTTACTAATACTTGTTTCCCTTTTTTGCAGTTGTTTCCTGCTAGCCATGAAGGAGGACAGCATCGATGGTATTTACGACACACTGAGGCAGTGCGCCCTCATCTCCAAATCTGCTGGTGGCATTGGATTGGCCATCAGCTGTATCCGAGCAACAGGCAGCTACATTGCTGGGGTGAGAGAAATAAACATAACAGAATATTGTATTAATAGAGGATCATACATGTACATGTTGCACACTATGTAAAGTTTTATATGACCTAAACTGGTGTGTGTATTTTAGACAAATGGCAACTCCAACGGGCTGGTTCCCATGCTTCGGGTGTACAACAACACGGCACGTTATGTCGACCAGGGTGGCAACAAGGTGAGAACAGAGATAAACAATACACACAAATGTTATTGATATTGTTACAGAGTCAGAGTATGATTTAAGTATAATTTTGGGGCTTTTATGGCCTTTGATTTTTGATAGAAAGGAGAGCAAGCTGTGAGGGGGGGCAGAGAGAGAGTTGGGGAGGCATAATGCAAAGGGCCACAGGTTGGAATGGTGCAGGCACTGCCTCGTTGGGGCGGCAGCCTTTTTCAAATCCTCTGACTCTCTGTGTTGGCCTGTACAGAGACCCGGGGCCTTCGCCGTGTACCTGGAGCCGTGGCATTTGGACGTGTTTGAGTTCTTAGAGATGAAGAAGAACACAGGTAAAGAGGAGCAGAGGGCCAGAGACCTGTTCTTCGCCCTGTGGATCCCAGACCTCTTCATGAAACGAGTGGAAAGCAATCAGGTGAATACTGGAAGCATTTCTCACCCTAACTCAGATCCTATATCTACTATGGCTCCTAAATCTTATCGGTCCGCTGATATTCTTGTAGGACTGGTCTCTGATGTGCCCCAGTGACTGTCCTGGGTTGGAGGAGTGCTGGGGAGAGAAGTTCGAGGAGCTGTACACAAGGTCAGATTAGCACCACCAAACCTTGTTCTCAACGAACCACTCATTTCTCAGCATTAACTTGTCTCATGATCGTCCTCAGATACGAGAAGGAGGGCCGGGCTAAGCGTGTGGTGAAGGCTCAGCAGCTGTGGTACGCCATCATCGAGTCACAGACTGAAACGGGTACGCCGTACATGCTCTACAAGGACGCCTGCAACGGGAAGAGCAACCAGCAGAATCTGGGAACCATCAAATCAAGCAATCTGTGCACAGAGATAGTGGAGTACACCAGCAAAGATGAGGTGAGGGGATGGAGATATCATATTGGTGCCAAGTCAAGACAAACCGATATGGATTTTGGGGGGGTCACTGTCAATTTTATTATATATTTATGATACTGATACATTAGCCATTGCATATATTTATATATTGTGTAATTTATACTGCCTTTATGCACGAGAAAAACTATGTAAGCATCACTGCTCACATGCTTCTACGAGTCTTTTTACATGAGCGTGGTTGTTAAACAAAGTCTCCACTGGAGGGCAGCGCAGTGTGAAGAGTCAACTGAGACAACAACAAATATGGCAGTGAAGGAGGATGTCATCATAATTTACCTCTTAAGAAAGAGATGCCTCTCTCTTACCATCCTTGCTAAGTCTCTCCTAAAAGTTCCGCCATTGTTGAAGCTTCTTCCTCATGTTTTATTTTTTACATCACTTTGAATATTAGCTACAGTGCCAACAGATATATCAGTCCAGATCTATTACCAATATATTCAGCTTGCTTCCTTCTGTAAACTTATTTTGTGTAGCAACATTATTTTGTCAGTTTTCCTTCAAAAATTGATTTGTTCTTTCTTCAGGTTGCCGTGTGTAACCTGGCTTCCATTGCACTCAACATGTACGTCACCCCAGAGAAAACCTTTGACTTCAGAATGCTTGCTTCGGTCACCAAAGTCATCGTTAGAAACCTGAACAAGATTATTGAGATCAACTACTACCCAGTGCCGGAGGTAAGCTCCCTTGTCTCGTGTTGCATCTCGATCGACCCTGCAGCCGAGTCCTGTGTGCTCTGTCTGAACAAACCGTCCCTCTCTCCTGCTTTACAGGCTGAGAGATCCAACAGGCGTCACAGACCGATTGGAATCGGTGTGCAGGGTCTGGCTGATGCCTTCATCCTTATGCGTTATCCGTTTGAAAGCCCGGAGGCCCAGCTACTCAACATTCAGATCTTCGAGACCATCTACTACGCTGCCCTGGAGGCCAGCTGTGAGCTCGCAGAGGAGTTCGGCACTTATGAAACCTACGCCGGCTCTCCTGTCAGCAAGGGAGTGAGTAGCTCTCACAATTTCTCAAATCCAACATGGGGTACAGCCTAGTCGTTTTTTGCTCAGGTTGTAATTGATTGATTTGGTTTCCTGGTTTTCTAGATTCTTCAGTACGACATGTGGGATAAAGTCCCAACAGATTTATTGGACTGGACGGCTTTGAAGGAGAAAATTGCGAAGTAGGTCTTCCTGATTGTCCTCATTGTTCCTGTTGTTTCTCATGTCATTTCCGCTTTATTTTGAAATCATAGCTCATCCCTGACTTGCACCACCCCTCGTTCCTGTGTGTCTTCAGGCACGGCGTAAGGAACAGTCTGCTCTTGGCCCCCATGCCCACTGCTTCCACTGCCCAGATCCTGGGCAACAATGAGTCCATTGAGCCGTACACCAGCAACATCTACACCCGCAGGGTGCTCTCTGGAGAGTTTCAGGTCAGCACTGAATCCATCTGCTGCTTTCAGCCTTTAAAGTCCTGTGTCATAGAGGGAGGAGTTGCTGAGTGTCCTTTCTGCATCTCCTATAGATTGTGAATCCTCACATGCTGAAGGACCTCACAGAAAGAGGTCTGTGGAATGATGAGATGAAGAACCAGCTGATTGCTCAGAACGGCTCCATCCAGGTAATACAATCTTATCTGATTCCATTATTTACATCACTCTTATACAAGCCCTTATGTTTCAAGCCTAAGCAAGTTACTTTATGTCTGACTTGTGCACAGGACATTGAAGATATCCCTGATGATCTGAAGCAGCTCTATAAAACAGTGTGGGAAGTCTCCCAAAAAACCATCCTCAAGATGGCAGCAGACCGCGGTGCCTACATCGACCAGAGCCAGTCGCTGAACATCCACATCGCTGAACCAAACTATGGCAAACTGACCAGCATGCACTTTTACGGTTGGAAGTTGGTAAGTCGGCCCCGAGGGGGATGCAGGCTGGACTGATGCTGCGTCACACGGCCAAGAAACATCATCTTTAACCTTATATTCTTATCTCTGCAGGGCCTGAAAACCGGCATGTATTACCTGCGGACGAAGCCCGCTGCCAACCCCATTCAGTTCACCCTGAACAAGGAGAAACTAAAGGAGGCTCAATCAGCCAATGGTACAGAGCAGGGGGAGGCGGAGGACAAGGAGCGCAACACCGCTGCTATGGTGTGTTCCTTAGCAAACAGAGACGATTGTCTGATGTGCGGCTCCTGAGGGAAGACTTCAGTCATCCAGGCTCACTCCCTGTTAAAACTCCCATTTAAATAGCTTTTTTTATTTTTGGTTTTGTATATGATGCCATAATAACAGGTGTTGAACACATGCCACTGTCTTCTCATCACACATCTTTACAGTCTTTATTTAATGCTTGTTTTTCATCATGAGGTGTATGTTGCATGTACAGAATCAACAGGGTGCAGTGAAGTGATGAACTTGTAACTCTTGTTTTTTATATAGTTTTGTAATAAGTGGGTCACATTAATGAACTGCTTGGTGGTCTGTATTTTGTCAAATAAATGTAGTTATACCATGATTATAATCTAAGTTTCATTATTAAATTGTCCAAAATATGAATTATCTGTCAGAATCCAAGTATTCATACATCCATCCATCATCTATACCACTTATCCTGCATGCATATATACATAATGTTTACATGCATTATAAGCATGTATAGACCTACATTTATTAAACCAAGAACTATTGTATAAAAAGCTACATAGATCATTTGCTCACTAAGGCTGGGTAAGTAGTAAACATGCTGATCTGTATTTCTTTTACTGGGAATTGAAAGGGAGGGAAGAGTCTTTCTCCAGGGACGTTTCAACAGCTGCTGTGACAGGATGGTGAGTGTGATATAACATGCCACTACAATATGAACACAATTTAGTCGATGGTTTACGTTGGAGTGTGTTTCAACTCCACTGGCAGTTGGGAGAAGAAGAAACAGGCCCACAGACCCGAATGATGATGACATCAGTCTTGCAATGCTGCAGAGAGCCACAATGTTTTTTCCACTGGAAGAGTCTGGATACAGTTTGCGACCCAGGAGGCACGAGAGACTGCAGGCCATTAATTAATGAACTGGTGTGTGTTCAGGCCTGCAGCCTCATGGGGCACTTTGTGTGTGTGTGTGGCGTGTGTGAGTGTGAGTGTGAAGCAAGCTGAGACCTGCGCTGTCACACTGTAGCAGCAGGTGTCGATACACAGAGGAAACATTGATTCATAACCTCGGTCATCACAGACGTGACATTCTCCCACAAACGGACTCAGTGAGACACACAGACTACTTCATAGTTTTTATTTGTTTAACAAAGACACTTCTGACAAAACCTGAATGGAACAAAAGTCTATTTTCGTGCAATATCTGAACGTCACATAAAAAGAAACCAGAGGGACGGACACAGAATCTTTGCTGTTTAACAGTGAAGGTGTGGCAGTGAGAAGGACAGAGGCCCAGTGTAACTGAGCAGTGCAACTACGACATGTGACTCACAGATCTGACAATTAAACTCAATTAAAAAAAATGACAGTTGGTCGCAGCTTGAAGTGTTTTTCCCAGTCAAAAGGCACCAAAACCAAACTTTACTAAACACTCATGTTTGTGGAAGTGAACTAGTACATCTGCTATCAACTAATCTCTTCAGGCTGCTGTATTTACGATGTTAACTGACTTTTAAAAAACCTTTGTCATTAAAAGAGGACTGGCAACAAAGTCTTTTTTTATTATGTAATCACAAGAGACGAGCACATCGACACCATCGTGGAATGACTTTTTTTTTCCATGACTAAATCTGAATGGCTGATTTTGTCATATTTCGATAAGTAGGCACAGATTTGCGAAAAAATAACTTAAAAAAACAGGGGGTTTTCTGCATCAGTATCATTATAGAAATATCCGGAATACTACTGAGTTTTACTCGACTATAGTTACACAAGATGACAAATGTACAGATTAGATTATAAAATACAAGAGACAATTCATCAGCAGCCACTTAGTTTTCTAGAAACTTTTTCGAGGATCAAATGAGTTTGAGGGGGAATTGTGCCGAATCTAAACCAGTCTCATTTAGAGGGGTTGAGGTGTTTGGTATGTAGCTGTTAGAAAATGTAGAAATAAATTGTCACCGTTAGCCCGGTCACTACGAGAGCTGAGATGAAAGAGCTGCAGGGCCATGAAAAACAAACCCTGCTGCCGTCTGTTGAAGTCACATATCTTCCTGCAGTCAACATTTATTTGTGAAGCCGGAACACAAACTTCCTCAAATATTGGATAAGGTAACCGAAAGGCCCAACCCCGAAGAAGTCAGCGTAATTTTTTTAACTGTGATGTCACTAAGGTTACGGTGTCACTAGCGACCCAACGATGGACCCCTCCCCTTCCTGGGAACCAAAGCCCGTGTCCTGGGAGCTGCTGCTGCCCGTCGGCGAGGGAATGGTTTTCTTGGCGCCGGGTTTGTCGTTGCCCTCCCTGACGCCAGACTTCTCTGCTACATTCTGCTCGAACTTTCTGCCCTTCCCCCATCTCACCTCTGCTTTTTTTTCTTGCAGCACTATGTCTTTCATCTTGTTAACAATTTGTTTTACGTCTGTCTTCTCATGGCTGACTTGGAGGCTCTCGGCTTGTCCAGCGGCGGCCTCTCTGAGTCTCTCTCCTTCCCTTATTTTCTCCACCTCATCCTGTGTGGCCTCGCCTTTCAACTTCCCTTCAGGATTATCGCAGCTGGTCCCTGCTGCCCCCTCCATTTTCACTTTACTGTCAGTGTTTTCATCTTTTTCTGTTTCCAACTGCTCTGTTTTCTCAGTTTGCTGCTCATCTCCTGGCTCTACTTTAACTCTGCCTTCCTCCATCTTGACCACGTCACAGTCGGTGACCTGCTTCGATCCCTCCGCGCCACAACTTCCCACCTGACTCTGCTGCATGTCTGTGTCCTGTTTTGTGTCTGAGTCAACTTTGTCCACCTCTTCCTCTTCCTCTTCCTGGTGCACTGTCATATCAGGTGACGTGTTTTTGTACTCTTGTATGCTGTTAAAACCTCTGAAATTGTTCCTGGCACCATGGATGTATTTCCCCAGTATGGAGGAGCCCTCCTTACTGGTCACTGGATCACTTGCAGTGTGTTCGTCCTCCGCCAGCAGCTGCTGGATCACCTTAATGTCCCCGTGCATCCTGCCGATCGCTTTGCTCAGCTCAGTGATGCGGTTACCGACGTCTGACCGGCGAGAGGAGACAACACAATCACAACACAGCATCAACACATTTACAGAGGAGGTTAATGTTTTCATCCTTTTATTCCTTGGTTTGTTTGTTTGTTTCTAAGCAAGATAACGCTGGACATATTACCTTTAAATTTGATAAAATGATGCAATATAAAACAAGGAAGAACCCTTTAAATTTGGGTGTGTAACCAGATCAGGACATGGATCAAGGAAATTTGTTTCAATTTCTTGAATCTTGCCAGATTTGGTGATTTTCAAAATTAACGCTGAAAAAAAAACTGACATGATTTTGGGGACTGATATTTGTGTTTGTAATTTGATGCAAATCCAATGAGTGGACAGTGACATTATAACTTTATCATGTCTAACTTATTATTTGAATTAAAAAAATGTGGCAATAAAAGCAGTTTTCTTCTTCTATCCAAACCATGGATTAACTCTCTCTCAAGCTGCGTATAAAAAAAACAACGACATTCAAAGGAGCACCATGGTGTTCAATATTGGCAAAAAAAAATCTGTATAACACATAAAATGAGAGGATAAATTAAAATCCATATTTCTCTGAATGACACTGATTTCCTGACAGGGATTACTAAAACAAAAGCATTCATATCATTTATAGAAATGAGAGAAGGGGAGGCGTGAGGAAGTAAACTTGCTGTGTGAGCTTACAGAACTTTTTATTTCATGACTAAATGTTCAGCCATGACAGACTGATGCCAGACTAACCTTTCCTCTTGGTCTCCTCGAACTCTCTGCGGGCCGACTCGATGTAGCGCTGCACCAGAGCCCTGATCACCTGCTGCCGGTACGGTAACTGGGCTTCCTCAGATCCCTTGTCATTGGACTTATCGCATGAAAAAGAAACCATGTTAATAATCACACACATCAGCGCGGCGTATAATTGCAGAAGAATTTTGTAGCTTGAAAATATTTCTCCTACTACATCGGACACACTCACCAAGGATGTTATAGGGGGATATTCTTGCACAGAATTACAGTTGCAGCAGCAGCAGATTTTTCTGAAGATAGCCCTGGAAGAGAATTTAAACTGATTGTATTAAAAATCTCCAGAGCAGGGATCTGTTCTTGCAGATTTTCTGAGGTTTTAGGGCCCACCTCAAGATGTAGAAGAAAGCTTTGGGCGAGGGGATGATGTTGAAGGGCACCGGCATGGTGAGGCCCTCTCTGAAGTAACTGAGGTACAGCTTTGACCGGGCAAACTTCCACTCCACATCTGCATCATCCTGAGATTCAAAATGACCAGATGTTAGAGATCATCAGACGAGGTGACGTAAGTAAAATATTTTCTTCACCTCAATTTTCTGAAAGGTGTTGGTGATCATAGCAATGAGCATGTTGAGCAGGACGATGACGATGACGAGCGTGAAGATGCCGTAGAGAATCCTCCCGACAAACTCTGCCAGCATAAACTGTGGCATGTCCACGTAGTCCTGGTTGGCCACACCGAACATGGTCCAGAATAAGAAGTGGAACGTCTCATTAAACCTGCCGTGGAGAAGGTTTTCATGATGAGTGGGAAATATGGATCTATACCTTTATTCAACCCGATTAGGGGAGTGGAGAATACTGAACCACACACAAACAGTCAGGCATGAGTTCTGTGTCTCTCTATTCTCACTAAGCTGCCAAATAAAGAGCTTTTAAGATCAGTGTGATTAAATTGATTAGGATGAAGTCTAAACAAATATATATATATATATATATGACTAGTCAAAATAGAAAGATAAGAATAAAATATCCATCCTAAATATGTGTTATTAATTTTCTATTTGTGGTTTGATAAATAAATAACCAGATTTATTGGGCAAACATTGCATGAAATACCGCCTGACCCAAGCTGTATTTGTTTGGATTGATAGGGTAATTACACATCAGCAGATATTTCTTTACATAAAGAAATATTGTGAAAATAATCAATTAAAAATGTGTTCGCTGGTTTCCTGACAACCCCACAGTGACTGGAAGAAAGCATTTTTCTCCTCTAAATGGTGGAAAATCAGCTCATAAATAAATGTTTATGTCTTATGTGAGCTCATCATTGTATGTATGGGCTCAGATCATATTTCAATGAATCGCTCTATCAATAACATCTTATTTGTAAAGCTCATATTCAAAAATCACAATTTGCCACATAGAGCTGCTGAATCAGCAGATTCTTACCTTCCAAGATGTGGAGAGATGACATATGGAACATACACGTTGTTAATGCCACAGAGGAAGGCTGTTCCAATGATCATCAGTATGAACATGAATCTATGGAAGAAAAAATATATATATCCTCACTGGCTGTGACATGTGCTCTGACCTTCCTTCCAGGCACGGATCACATACATGCAGTTGTGTGTAATGAAGGAGGCTGAATGAGAAATGCTTGGACCTCATCATGTCGTCAATCATCTTTCCGATGGAGATCTGTAGAGTTCCCAGAGACTCGTGGGCCGGCAGGATGTACGCCAGCCGCGTGAAGCTCAACATGCTGGTGACGGCAAACAGCACCTCCGCAATCAGCTGAGGGTCCTCCTGGCGCCAGTCCTCACGCACTGAGGGACAGTTTCACACAGCAACACACCGGATGAGCCTTAAAGTTCAAAAAAGACCTACCAACAGTCAATTTGGACAAAATGGATGACATGATGTTCTCACCAGTCTGGGTGAAATAAACACAGTCGTCCGTGCCGCTGTGTTCTTGGCAGAGGACGTAACCTTTGAGCATGATGAGCACCCGTAAAGCAAAGGACGCCAGGTACATGCTGAGCACCATCATGTCCAAGCAGTTCCACCAGTCCAGGAAGTAGCACCGCAGCCCCTCGATCCACACTTCCTTACACTCGTACCAGAAGAATCCTGCATGTGACGGCACAGAATGATTTGAAACCTTTCCATCGGTGCCATCACGGAACCGAGTAAACACAGAGAGAGTGAACGTACCAACCACCCACACCATGTGGAAGGAGCTGTGCAGGATGTTCTGCTGCCTCGAGGCAAACTTGTCCCGATACATCTCCATCGTTATGGATTCTCCGAGTAATGTGAAGAGAAACCACAGATATGAGGCAGAGTGGAGGAGGAACTTGATCACAGGAACCCTCAGGATCTTTCCTACCTGGTGAAAACACAATAGCCATTGTTAGCTCTCCTGTTTCCGTGTTTTAATCAGAATCATCTATGTTTGGAGATTTCTGCGCCCTGTGACCTTTGACTTTGGTGCGATCCAGTAGACGAGGCAGAGTAGCGGCATGGTGAGAAAGATCACCACGGAGACAAACAGCTTCCAGGCAGTTCTGCTGCCTCTCCATCCTTCCAGGTTCCCACACCAGATCGATGAGAGCACCTGCTGACAGATTGGGTGCGCCACAAACTGCAGGAAAACAGAGAGGGCGAGAGAGAGGTTACGGATCGCGTATACGTCTAGTTTAGTTTACTGGTTCCAGTTTGTTCATACCTCCTTCTGGTTGTAGTTAACAGCCAGCCGCAGTCGGGACAGGTTGGGTATCCCCTCCTCGAAGGCCTGCTGATTCAAGGCATCCTGGCTCTCGTCTCCGCAGCTGTTGAGGATCGTGGTCACCTCGCTCTGGTTGCGACACATGCCCAGTAACTCCACCGCAAAATCCTGACAGAGCTGCTCCAGGCCCAGGTACTGAGGCTGCAGGAGAGAGGCACCACAGCAGAGGTCAAGAAACAACAAACATGGGTCGAACATAAAGCTGGGATATCGAGGAACGCCGTCGCACCTTGAACTCGGGCTCTTTCTGCGAGAGCTTGCGGAGTTCTCTACTGAGACTGAAAGCGCTGAGCATAGCGTCGTCCGAGGTGACGGACAGGAAGGCCCGGCTGGCGATCCCACGGTAGGTGTTGATGCGAGACAAGGAGAACTTCAGCAGGTCGTACTGGCGCCCGTTGCGACACTCCAGACAGGCGCAGGAGATCTTGTGTGGCCATGGGATGATGTGGCCTTTTAGGGTGAGCATGGTCACTATGTCATACAGGTCTTTCTGGCAGGCTAAGGTCAGAGGGGTCACACCGGGGGCAAACTGGGAGTTGTCAATGGAGTGGTCAAAGATGGCCTGAGAGAAGGAGTGCACGTCCATCTTGTTGCCTTTCTCTTGGTCTAGCCGGTCCAGCAGACGCTTCACCACTCTGGGCTGGTTGGTGTCCACGGCGACCAGCAGAGCCTCGTGAATCTGACGGAAGTCGAACTTGACCCCTTGCAGGAGGGTGACCATGGCGGCCTCATTGCCCAGGCGGATGGACAGGTTGAGGGCCTCTCTCCACTGGCGGTCCTCGGACTCCTCCAGCTGGCGGACGATGCCGTCGCCGGTCTTCAGCAGTCCACACAGCAGCTTGATCTTCCCCTCCTGAATGGCCCCGATGAGCTCCGGGGGGAACTGCAACTTCTTGTTCATAATCTCGCGCCATTGCTCTGGCTGAGAGACGGAACAGGTCAGTCAGCAGCAGCAGTGGAAATGCATTCATTCATATTTATAGGATGAAAGAAAACAGGGAAAAGGGGGCAGCTCACAATTAGATTTTTTTAAAGCAAAAGAAAGTCTCAATAAAGATATAAATAACACATACTTAACATTTTCTTGACTGGGGACATTTGAAGACATCAAAGAAAAAACGGCTTATTGATAAAGCATAGATTTTATATTATTCTGAATGATTAAACAAAGCTGTAAACATTAGACTGGAAGCACAGTACATCTAGATTATTGTCTATTTCTAATCCTCCTCTAACTTCAATCTGTTGAATGACAAAGAACCATGGTAGAATAAAACTTACCGTGAGGTTTTCCATCCCTGAAGACAAAACAGCACAACTTTGAAGCAGTGATCCTACAGTGAAATAACTATCACATTCTCTGGAGACATAAAAAAATATGTTCAGTATATATACATATACTTTTTTTTTGTTAAGCCTCAAAGATGAAGGTGAGAGATATGGGTATCAATCTCACAAGCAGCTCCAATCAGAGGACCGAGCACTGAAGTGTCCTGCGATCATGTGCAACCAGCTGACTGCATGAAACCAGCACCAACAAACTCAATAACACACTTCAGTCCCCTGTGGAGCAAAGCCAATTAAAATTCAAAGTGTTTCATGCTTGGCCGGGCCCAAACCTTACTGTTACCGCCTTCAAACAGGAATTAACTCTGGTCTCCCCATTGGAAACAGTGCCACAGTACAATTAAGATAGCTGTTACTGAACAGGCAGCAGCTGTCATCCCATTCCCCCAGAGGAACTGGTTGGGCTTCTCAGCAGTGGGAATAACAAGGAGCTGCAAGCTAAAGATTTACTGATTATTTTCACCTTCTCTCTTTTCTTGTAGTTGGCTTTGTGGTCCATTCTGTCCACTCGTTAAAATTAGACGTTGTTTATTTTGGTCTCTTTCTTTCATCTTGCTTTCAACTTTTCAATCTCTTCATCTAAATCTGATTTATGTCTATGCTTTTGAGAAGCTTTGCAGATATCTTTGGCTCTCCATCAGTTATACATCCATTATATATATATATATATATGTAGAAAGATGGGTAGATGGATAGATAAATGATTACCTGCAATCACAAGACACTTGATGTTGTATTTAAAGGATGGCCAATATATTTGTCTTTAAAAACAGCAGAGATAATCATTGTTTTTCTAGAATGAATCCTTCAGCGAATCCCAGGACTATTTTGTGTTGGCTGGCTCAGGAGGTAAAACAACATGACTGAAAAACCTTGTTCTTTTAAGTGTGTTAAGTGAATATTTGTACCAAATTCGAGGAAATTCACTCAAGGCATTCTTGAGATTGGGACGAACGGACGTACAAACTCAAATATTATGTCTTTAGCTACTGGCTGTCACCGGCTCGAATGCATACAAAAAAACAGGGATTTAAAACAAAGCTCTAGATGTGTCCTTTGTGAGAATCTGGACAGGAACCTAAAATACTTTGACAGATAACAATCAGTGTGATGAGAGAAAATACAAAACTACTAAATGTTTCTTCATTTTGTTACACGGTAAATCTCTCTGCTTTCTATGGGGGCTGTTGCCTTCACAATATCAAAATTAGAGTCATAGCAATTGTTGAGTTTAAATGTCTCTTTGCAAAGAAGAAAAAAAACAAACATATTTTTTTGCAAATATTTATGTAAAAGTACTACTTCAATAAAGTACAATATAAACACATTTACTTACACAAACAAAATCTCTGGTAGTTTAGTCCTATTTAATCACGGATTCCTCATTTATATGAAATATGTGGTGTGAATAGTTCACTGTACTTTTCCCCCTCTTTTCCAGAACCCTTCAATTAATTTCCAAACATTTAAATGAACCAACATATGTGATTTCAAACATTTAAAAAAATCCTTTAGCTGGACCTTATAAGCAGTTGTTTTCATTTGATGTATTGTGTAATTTTACTACCAATAATTAAAGTAAAATCTATTAATCTATATGCAACACAAAAGAGAAACCTGACATGCAACCTTTGAAACTAATATACAGCATAATAATGAATTTTGGTTTAGTGCAAACAATGTATGATTTTCAAAGTGATATTTGATAAGATCACTTTATGTCACAAATACAAAATTTCAGATTTTCAATAAAAGAAAAATCCCTTAAAAACTATAACTTGTGCATTTAAAGATGTAGTGATTTTCCTCTGGGGAGGAATTTTAGTCCTTTTTGAGGAGAGTGATCATGATCCTTCTCAACACCTGAAATGTTGCATCGTGAATACAACTAATGAAATACTAACATTTTAAATGAATCTCAAAAGTCTAATTGGTGGTAGGTAGAGGCCAACAATGAGTTAGAGCATGTCACTGCGAATACAGTGATTACTTAAAACATCTAAAAATGTAAATCAATTTTAAAACCAAACACACTTAATCTCAAACAAGTCCAATCCATCTGAAATTCACTGATGTCGATCATTATTTAGTAAAAACACTCAGTGGAAGCTTCAACAAGCGAGCGAGAGGAGAACGACTCTATATTCACATGTTACTCCTCAAACACAAGTTAAATACTAAAACTAAAATACATTGCTAAATGTACAGAGAAACGAACGTTTCACTTTGTGTGTGAACAAAGTGTCGTCTTCACGCTGCGACAGACAGCAGGTCAGTTCAGTAGGTTGTAGAGTTACTCCTTCCTTGCTTCAGCATCCTCCTTCAGCTTCTGCTCCTGCATACGACTTCGAGCTGAGCCTAAAGAAAAAAAAAGAAAAAAATCATAAACAGAACATACATCCACTAATTTAATTCTGTTGAGAATACAGTAGTGTTTACTTACTCATCTCTGCAAGCTTCTGTATCAGTGTAGAATCTCCACCAGATTTGCTGCAAAATTGAAATATATGAAGTGAGCTCCATTCATCCATTTTAGTTGTTTACTAAACCTGTTTAAATAAACTGTAATAATATGAATTTAGTTTCTACAGTAGCAATGGGATCTGTTATCAGTTGGACTGAAACTGAAGTTCTTTACCATACTCATTGCTTGTTGTAATAAATACTATGTTCATGTGTTGAGTCACTTTGATGTGAGGTAAATAAATCAGGTTGCCAGTGTTACATTAACAAATATAACACTATTTGTGACCAACCTGCCGTCAGCTTCATCTTGTCCATCGACATCGAACCGTAGCCTCTTCAGAGGCTTGGGAGCTGAGCCGAGATCCAGAGTCCTCTTAAAGGAGCGATCGCTGCTGTTGACCATCTGGTTGATCTTCTGGAACCGACTGGACAGCTGCAGACGATCAAAGAAAAACATAAGCAGAAGAGTCAGTGAGGAAAAGATCAGACATATTTCTTTAACATGTGAAAGAGATAAATAAAAAAGGGTAACGTACCCCAAAAGATTCGCCGATCGATACCAGCATTCTGTAAAGGTGAAAGAAAAGGGGGTTAATGCAGGGGTTATTTTTTTTAATCTATTTAAAGGATCAAGCCTCTGGACAAGTGTCAAACTGCTGTGAATGTGAAGAGCTGACCTGGAGCGAGGAGTCATGATACTGGGGGAATTGCGTGGGCTCTTCAGAGGGGAGATGTACACGTTGTTGCTGCCAGGCACACGCAGAGGGGAATTCAGGATTTTGTAGGGACTGCGTGGTATTTGTGGGATTGGAGAGAGGGTAGGCGGCTAGAAAAAATAAAAACAAACACAATGAGAAGGTATCATAGATGTACACATTCTCGACATCCGATTTGTGCATGTGGTGAGATTAAACTGTGGCTCCTGCTGTGGGAAGGCATCTCACCCTGGTGGACGCATACTGCAGGATGTTGGTTTTCAACCTCTGCATGAAGACTTGATTGTAGAAAATTATGATGGAGTCAAAGTGGCCCTCAGTGATCAACACGTGCTTAAAGGTCTGCAACACAGAGCCACAGGGAGAGATGCAAAACAAAATATTTTATATTATTATTCAACATGAGGCATGAGAACAAACACAGTGATTATTGAAAGGTTCAGTCACCTCCTGGTTGGTGTTGGGCAGGTTCTTGTAAGCCGTGACAATGGTCTTGAAGCGCAGATCCACACTCTTCACTTTACATATGGCATACATGGCTGACATCATCAACTGTAGGAACAACACGGAGCAGTTTGAGAAGAAACAAAAACACGTGGAGAGATGCTGAGAAAACAAGAGAGCAAGAGACAGAGAGAACGAGCAGGAGAAACGAACGACATAGAATTGAGAGCAGCCGGCTCGTCAGTTACCTGGTCGAGGTGACGGTCTCTCATCAGCTCGTACTCGTGCTGCAGCGTGTGCTGGAAAAGTGTCCACATGATGGGCTCCAGTTCAGGGTGGGAGGAGAGCAGGTAGGAGCAGAGTATCTTCAGCCTCGTGTACGCAAGACGGTACACTGCAGAGCGGGGAGAAGCTGGAGGATTACTGCACTGCAAAATATCAATACTACAAAACTTTGTGTCATTATATAATACTTTCAAATACAAATACATATAAAAATGGAATAATAACTCATGTCACTATTCTATTTATTTTTTTAAATCATCACTGAGGCGCAGTCGATACCATCATTATATGTTTTTCATGCCGGCTCTGTGAATTGGGGGGGGGGAAATCTCCATCAAAAAATGTAAAACTCTCATGGTTTAGTGAAGAAAATAACAAAATTGTAGACAAACATGTCTGAAGTGGAGTTTGCTTCTAGCTGTGTGACTTTCAGGTCAGAGTCAGGGTGAATGAAGAGCATTTGAAGCTGGGATCGCTGACAGGCTTCACGGTGACTGACAAGAAAAGTAGATGTGGAATGCTGCACTTTCCAAGAGGGGTGGAAAGACTTTTTTTGTTGAAGTAAAGGAGGAGTCCCTGTAATCACATTGATGAAAATATGCAATATGCTACTAGGTGCTACTGACACTGGACAGTAAAACAGTAAAACTGCATTTTCTTACTCTGCAAAAAAAAGACAAAAGATCTGAATACGCCAGTTGACTGTGCAATTGTCCTTAGGTCAATTGGAGAAAGATTGCCCAACAACTTCCCACTGTTCAAATTTGAGCAGCCATCGCATTAGAGTGTTTTTTATGATGATGTATTCAAATTCCATAATAAGATATGGCCCTTAAAAGGACATACTACAATTGAAATGGCTGTTGATGGTAAAATTCCCACTCTTGGTCTAGAATTGAATTGTCTGCACATCTTTATGATACAGAATCTGCACTGATCAAATAGAAGAAGTTAAGAAGTTGAACGGTATCTTACATTTTTTATAGAAGAGGCTGAGAGAGTTGGACTTTGGGTGTCGTGGAATCTGAGTAGGCGGCTGGGTAGGAGCGTGACAGGAAGCCTGAGAGTTGACTGTGCCTGGAGACTCAGGAGGCAAGACACGATGGCCCGGACGCACAGGGGACAGATATCTGTGAGAAAAGTCAGTTAGACCAGTATTATTGTAAAGTAGTAAATGTGAAACACAACAGTTTTGAGAGTAATGTAGAAGACATTGGGCTCATTGTGAATAAAGGTCATGGAACTTTTTTTATGATGTCTACATGACTCAAAGGGACAAGCTGTTGTATTTACGACTTCCAGTAGTTTTACAACAGCCAAAAGGGATTTAGGTCGAAGAAGGTTTCTTAGTTGTTGCATACCAGCAGCTGAAAAACAGATTGTTGGATAAATGACTCACAGGTCAGCAGCGGTGTGATTGTGCTGCAGTGGTTGGTTGAAACTGGCCGGGGTCTCCACCTGCTCGGCTGCTCCGCTGTCATGCTCCTGTTTAAGCAGCTCAAATAGCGGGGAGCCCTGCAGAGACACAAACATGACGATTACATTTAACTACACGTGAATAGAACCATATATACTGCTTACTGGACAATGTTAGGAGTAAACCTCATGGCAAAGAAAAACACCTACTGACAGCTGACATTTGGGATAGTTGAAAATAAACTTTTACTGACAGAAATGACACCTTCATCTACACTTGAGCAGTCAATTAACACATCAGAACCTTGCAAATATATGAAAAATCTATTAAAATGTCTTAAATTATATATATAATTAAATTAATATTTTAGCTATTCTTAATCACACGTATATTATTTAAAATTTGTATGATTAGAAATCATTTAAAGAGTAGTCATTTTCAGTTTCCCAGAGCCCATGATAACATCTTTAAAGTCTGGTTTTGTCCCACGCCCCAATCTCTCCAATTTACAAATATGCAAAACAGAGACAAGCAGCAAATCCCCACATTAGAAGAGCTGATGTGTATGATCTGATTCAGGATTTATCAAGAGGGGGCAAATACTTTTTCACAGAGGGCCAGGTAGGTTTGTATAGACTTTTTCACTTAATAAATGAAATCATCATTTAAAAACTGCATTTTGTATTAACTCTGTCTATCTTTGTCTAATATACAAATTTTTGTGATGATCTGAATCATTTAAGTGTGACAAAAATGCAAAAAAATCTAAAATCAGGAAGGGGGCAAATACTTTTTCACAGCACTGTATATATCATATATCACAGAGAGAGAAGTCAGAAATGAGATCATACAGGGAAGTGGGTGTAGCTACTACTCAGCATTTTACCCAGTGAGGGCAGGTACAGACCTGCTCTTAGAACATTCTTTATGTCACAGCTGCCACACCCAGCTTACGCAACTGACAAACAACACAAAAGGAGTACACCTGAAATTGATCTGAATCCACAGCATTCGATGACATGTGTTAACTATAAAGTTGTGTTAAATTTAAAGTATTTAAAGTAAATATTTAAAGGATATTTGTTTGAACATTCTAAATGAAACCACCACAAACAACTAAAGCCATAAAACAGGATTATCTAAAAAGTCAAGAAGAAAAGCCGTTGATTTAAGTTCCTAGTTGAACACAGGGATAGTGAATATGGGGAGTAACACACATTTCTGATTCGCCTCTTTATTCAAATTTCAGGTAAATGCAGGAACAAAGCAGCAATGGGAGGACTTTGTTCCCAGTGGAGGCCCCTCCCTCTATGTTGCAACAGACCAGTGAGTTGGAGCCTTTCACTTGCAGCCTGCTCTGAGGTTTCAGATTTACTGTCCCGACAGGAGCAGGGTAACAATCACCATGCCCCCCCACACACAGAGGGCTGATGCCGGAACAGACAGAAGAACGAGAGAGGGGGAGATCCACTCAACTGTTTGCAGAGTTGAAAAGACGCATGAAACTTCTCTCCGAAAAGGATCAACATTCTGAATGTGGACGACAACTGAAGAACTCGACTTAAATGAGGAATATTAGATGTGGACAGCAGTCACAGAAGAAAAAACTCAAGTTCTGAACTTTGGATACGATCCCAGGTATTTTGCGGAGCTGCTACTCCTTTTGTTCTCGGCATTTCCTAACATAAAAACAGTTTTTGCTGCTTGTTGCACACAGTTGGATTAGCAAGTTAAACTTAGATTTTTTTGGACACTCCGGGACAAGGCTGAGGAGGAGGTCTTCACTCTGCAGACGTTCCAGACTCATCAGTTAAAGATGAATAATATCACGAGCTGCAGTAAGAGCGATGGCTTTAAGTACCCTCTGTACAGCTCGGTTTTCAGCCTGGTTTTTCTAATTGGACTTTCTCTCAACATGGTGGCTGTATATATCTTTGGCTGCACATTGAAGCTGCGAAATGAGACCACGACATACATGATAAACCTTGTGGTTTCAGACTCTCTCTTTGTTCTCACTTTGCCTTTTCGGATCGTTTACTTCATCAGACGCGACTGGCCATTTGGAAGTGTACTCTGCAAGATCTCGGTGGCCCTATTTTACACCAACATGTATGGCAGCATCCTCTTCCTCACCTGCATCAGTGTTGACCGCTTCCTGGCCATTGTGCACCCATTCCGGTCACAGGCTATCCGCACTAAGAGGAATGCGAAACTGGCCTGCTGTGTGGTGTGGGTGATGATTCTTTCGGGGAGTATACCCACAGGGTTTCTTTTGGAAACCTCTTCGGAAGCAAATGTCAACTCAACCTCAAACTTCTGCTTTGAAAACTACTCCAAAGACCAGTGGAAGAGTGAGCTATCGAAAGGTGGTGGTGTTCATTGAGACTGTGGGCTTCTTCATCCCGTTGATGCTCAACGTGTTCTGCTCGGTCATGGTGCTGCGGACACTAAGTAAACCGCAAACCATTAGCCGTGGTGGGAGCCTCAACAAAACAAAAATCCTGAGGATGATCCTTGTGCATCTGTTCTTCTTCTGCTTCTGTTTCATCCCCTACAATATCAATCTCATCTTCTACGCCCTGGTGCGCTCCAAGATCCTGAAGGGGTGCGATGCAGAATATGTGGTCAGAGTTATCAACCCTATAGCTCTGTGCATAGCAGTGACCAACTGCTGCTTTGACCCAGTCATTTACTACTTCACTTCTGAGACCATTCAGAGCTCCATCAAACGCAAGTCCACAGTGTGGCACAATGGGGCTCGGCTATTCGAGAGACTTCAGGGGGACAGCCCACAAAGCAGTCCAATCTCATCACCAAAAAACTTGACACTGAGGAGTCTCAGGTCCAAAATGTCTATCAGTGAATCAACAGTCTAATGAAAGGTCAATAATGTGACAGGATTATTAATTCAGGTGAAACTCAAAGCAGAGTGGAAACAGAGTTGCCTTAAAGACCATAAAAGCACAGACCACTGTTTCTAAGGAGTAACTGGACGCCAAGGAGAGTTTTGACTGGGACTCATGACACTGAGACAAGTCAGACGTCGGAGTCTGTTGTGGCATTAATACCATTTAGTACTTTCACAATTCACAATGCATTTGTGAGAAAAACAAGTTGGAAGAAGAATGTGCATGGTGCTTTTACACAAAATACACTGTCATTGTTCTGTAAATTCTGAGTGCAGATTTTATTTTCTGGATTTTTTTTAAGCGATGGTGAACCTGTAAAACTTTTTATATGAACTGTGCATTTGTGGCCTAAGAAAAGGCTTTTGAGCACTTTAAATCGCCGCCTGTTAAAGCATGTATCCATTACACTGAAAGAGAAATAAACAGTTATTAATTTAAGTTTTTGGAGTTTGAAATTGACTACTTCAGAAATGTCTGACATCAGGATGGTTTCAGTTGTGTGTATGCCTTTCAGGTGGGTGCTAAATCTATCCCTTATCTGGATCAATTAGTCATACACGTACGATCAGCACAGCAACACAAACTGTGTTTGGCCAATTCCATGACTGCACAATGACTCAATAGTTTTCAAAGACAGATTACAGGTGTGGTGAATGATTGAAAGGCAACGCTGCAATAATGCAGCCTTATCTGGATAACTGGGCTTTTCTGTAGAAAATGTGGGAAGGATAAAAATTGATTTAGAATAAGCAAAACAAACTAATAGTGGAAACACAGCTCACAGTGGAATATGTGGAACGGCGGCTTGGTATATGGTGCGGCTTGAATGTAGCTTGTTTCTTCTTGTAAAAGTTGTGCGCTGCAAGACTCAGCACTACTGCATTCCTGTCGTGTTGCCCTGAGGGTCTGCGCTGATGTGGGGAGTCTCATCATCACTACGCAAGAGTGAGAAAGATTGAGAAACCGAAGCAGACGAGTGACGACATGCCTCCCGAAAGAGAAGAACGTTTCCAGAAAACAGTACAGAGGTAGTGGACGCAATCGTGAGTCAGAACTGGTGAGAGCATCATTGAGAAAAATAAAGGATTTAGCAATTTCTTTAAAAGGGATAGTTCATAGGAGCAGTATAGAGGCATGCTATGTTTTCTTCTCTTGCTTTATTACGTCTGAAGAAGAAATCATAATGATTGAATTTTCATTTTTGGGTGAACTATCCCTTTAAGTCTTACTTTGACATGTTTGGACGCCTTAAACTTCTACACTTCGTGCAAAATTCACCTAACTTTAGAATACAAATGGACCTTCTCCACCCTGAACAAATATTTGTACGAGATAAAAAAATGAATCTGATTGTGATTAATGATATTATTTGTATAAAAGGGTTTATTGAACAGTAAGAACAATTTATTCTCAATTATAATCTTCGTTGATAAACACGGTGTGAAGTTTTTTTACCGCACAGGATAATAAATTTAGCCAGTTATTTTGCAGTCAAGAAATGTTGTGTCTTTCACTTGTCTATATTTGTATCTCATTCAGATTAGTGTATCGTGGTGTGTAACGTTGTGTATGGCTAAGTCATCATTTGTGCCACAGTAACTAATATTCTCCTAATTAAAAGTATTCAATCAGAGACTCGGTAGCTTAACACTTGTTTAATTACAGTTAAATTTAAATGGTTTGGTTGTCTTATTGTAAAGTGTACAGTGGACAATAGGTGCAAAGACCAATTCATTTATGACATATATGGCATCACACAGTTTTTCTCTGGTTGCCACAATGCCTCTTTCACCGATTCATTACTTAGTCCAACATCTAACCAATAAAGTTAATGATCAACTCGTTTTTAACAAGTGCCCATAAAAATGAATGTAATGAAACTGTATGTGTGTAATTTTAAGACTGATCACAAAATTTGGTTTAGTAAGAAAACCAGTTCTATCTGTCCAATCTGAAAATCTAATCGAGTGTTTCAAGCTTTTGAAGCTTGCTACATAATTTCACTAAGTCAGCTAAACCTTAAACAAACTGTGTGTGCATTTGCACATGTGTGCATGTGTCTGGGGAGAGAGAGAGTGGGCGATAGCTGGAGGGAAAGGGAGAGAGGGTGCAAGTGTTTTTTTCCAGTCAGTGATATTTGTCGGTTGCAGCATCCCATCTATAGTTGTCCTGCTGCAGAACACCAGCTAACAGGAAAACTAACATCATACGGTCACTGTACCGTATGCGATCCTTATAATGGTGAGTAATTAAGTTCTTCTCAACATATTCAGTTTATAATTTATAAAGATATGACAATTTATATTTAAAAAGATAATACAGTGATCAATTAAATCAGCATGTGTAATGTAATGAGGATGTTTATATTAATTTGAATTTGTCACTTTATCACTTCTTTATTTTAAAATATGATTTCATTATTACATTTTTTCCCCAAAAATATAAAAATGTCTTGATGACATCGAGCAGACTTTAAAAGTTACTTTTCAGAGAGTGAGTGTGATAACAGCTACAGTTTAATTATTTAGTTATCAAGCTGTCAAAGTAAGTGAGTTAACTCAATTTTGTATAGATAAATTTTTGCTTTTACAGGATCAGTGATTTAATATGATCTGGACATTTAATAATGTTATGGAGAATGAAAAAATGTGCATTAAGGTTCCAATTGAAAGCTTAAAGAAAATGATAAGAGATAATTAATTAATTGGTATATATTTGTTTTTAAATATTTCATAATTGTATTTCTTAAATACCACATAAATATACAGAATCATGATATAACTAGTATTAAGAAAATACTGTAAATATTGTTCAACAAGTCAGCAGTACTGATTTAATTTGAACAGAGTTGTCATTTCTCGACTTGGAAACTTCATTAAATGTTTAATGAAGTATAATTACTGCAGAGCAGTAGGAAATTGGGAAATTGTTCTTCGTTCTTTTTTCCACGCTCTGCATGAAATGAAACCCAATGTTTGCTTGTTTTATGGGAGCAGGACGCAGCAGTTAAAACTTTATTGACAGAATTCGTTCCAATCTTCCTCCTACACATCAAACATTAATTCAGCTGCGTCGGCTGTAGTGGGGCATTCCCCTCTGTGAATTTACATTTTGAGTCTATTAAGCTTTTATTGCTCCAGCACATGCTACTGAACATGCTCCTAACTTCATTTTATGTTTACTTCAGATATGAGAGCGACACAATGATTGAAGGGTCTGAGGCAGAACATCATTTTGGGACATGGAGCAGTGGAATATGAGTGAGGCTCCAGTCACGTCATTCACACTATTGTCTAACTGCACCATGGACACCAGCTACCGCTTCTCTTTCTACCAAGTGTCCTACAGTGTCATCTTCGTGCTGGGGTTGGCCACCAACAGCCTGGCTCTGCGCCGACTGTGTCGATCACCCTTCACCATCAACAGCACAGCCATCTACATGGTCAGCCTGTCAACTGCCGACTTGCTTTTTGTCTTCTCCCTTCCTCTGAGAATCTACCACTATTACCAAAAGGCTCAAGCCTCGTCCTCCATCACGAGAGAGCCGTCCAGCTGGACTCCAGGGGTAGCATTCTGCCACCTTACTTTCACCCTCAAATACATCAGCCTGTATGGGGGCATCTTCTTCCTGGTGTGCATTGCCGTGGACCGTTACTTTGCTGTGGTGCACCCTCTTGCATCACCAGTCCGCCGGCTGCGTGTTGCACAGCTGGTAAGTGGGGGGATCTGGTGCCTGGTGCTGGGGCTGAGTGTGGGTCTGTCTCTGCTGCGATCTGCAGCTGCTCACCAACACCAGCCCTGTCTGCTGGACCCGACCTCCCAGCGCCACCGCACCATCATACTGGCGGTCCTATGCACAGTGCTGGGCTTATTTCTGTTTCCAACTATGCTGCTTCTCTACAGTTACTGCAAAGTGCTGAGCGTGCTGAGCCAGTCCAGACACCGCTCCCGTAGTCAGCACTACAGCCGCAAGCACACTCTCACAATCATTTACTGGGTTCTGGCCATCTTCCTGTTGTGCTTCCTCCCCTATCACATCAACCTGCTGGGATACACACTCACTCATTTGGGGCTGCTGTCCCATTGTGGCCTGGCCAAGGTGACCAAGGCTGTGCACCCCGTGATGCTGTCACTAGCCAGCTCCAACTGCTGCCTCAACCCACTCATCTACTATTTCTCCAGCAGCCTGGCGCACAGGGAGGCGCCTGCCAGTGGAGGCAGTGGCAGTCGGTGACACAGATCGCTTCATACAAGTACTGAAAATGACTCAATTGTAAAAGAGCACTAAGGCTGTTGAGTCATTTTGCTCTGTATATTTCCTAAGGGCAACTTTAATGTGTTTGTGAGAAAGTGATATGCAAATGAGACTTTTCATGTGGAATCTGCCTCTATCTGTATTGGTCCAACATTATGTAATGGTTTATCTGTAATGTGTTTTTTCATGGGCCAATAAATGCCATATAAAGTATGTGTATCTATATGTTGTGTTATAAGGAGATCTTACCAATACAAGTATGTATGCATGTGTAATGAAGTGATGAAACTGACCGTCCTCCATGCGATCCTCTCCATGATGAGGTTCTCGCAAGTCTCCAGATGTTTGACAATATCTTTGCTCAGTGTGGGGTAGGCCTTGATGAAACTCTCGATGACTTTGTAGAAGTCGAAGGCGGCGAGGTTGAACACATCCAGTATCCAGGGGAAACAAACATCTGTCCCAACTGAGTCACCACCGCCATGGTTGTATCCTCCAGCCTTAAAACCGCTCTCTGAGCATGAGGAGCAAACAACATCAATTCGACTCGTCACAAATCTACAGGACATTTAAACATTGATGTGATTATTCATCAACGTAAGACACAACACAGGGAAATATGTATTTTATTTGGAAGCAATTTAACGGGACACACCTCCATATGCTGCCATGACCACCTCCAGAGCACAGGCCAAAAGTGATGTGTGGAATGTGGAATCATTGAGGAGTTTACTGGAATAGAAATCATAGGACTCTGCTCAAGGCAAATAATGCTCGACTACACATCAAACAACAAAAGGCTTCAATAAAAGTTGAATAATAATTCTCTTTTGAATAAAACAATTTTTTTATAAAACATACCTGAAATTTTGCACAGACAGTCGCTTCTCTTCCTACAGAGAGAAAATAAAAATATTGTAAAAAAAAACCAACAGTTATGACGCCGTCATATGTTGAGTACATATGTGGGAGAAGTCTACACTTCCTTTCAGTTACTTCCTGTTGACAGAGGCCATTTTCTCTCAACTATATTGCTATGTAAACAGAAGTTACAAGGGCATGAACAGTGACGAACATATTGGAACATTTTACGGAGTTGATAATATCTTCAATACTCAATAGATTAATAAATCGTGTTCTGAGAAATGATAAACTAGAGTTCTCTTCAGCCTCCAAATAAATACATTGACAATAAAAAATACTGAATGAAATGGTTGAAAGATAAATCAAATAAGTCACTGTACCGATTTCAACATTGCCTCCATGACTCTATAATACAGTTGTACTCCGAGGATAAATCGCTGAAAAGACAAAAGAGAATTGCAAGTTGAACATTTCAAATCATTTCAGCACACGTGGCCATTGTTGTTCATTTTCGAGTTCAGTGTTAGTTCATACCTGTTTTCCAAGTACGATACAGCGCGGGCCGACTGCCTGACCAAAACTGCGACTAAACTCCTGATCGAGGGTCTCCAAACGCTTCAGTATGTCTTTTGTCGGGTCCACAGTGCAATTCTGACAACAGGTTAGAAGAAAACAGGAAATATGTCAAATGGAGGTGGCGAGATGCAGCTTCAATGTCCATTTTATTTAGGGGAAGCACTTGTAGGGACCTACATTGAAATATGAATACAGGTTAGAAGATGGCTGGTCCCCAGTAGAGAAGAGATCACTCCTCAACTGTTGAATGGAGGTCATGGCAGCTCTGATGAGACAAAACAAAAATGAGACAGTGTTAAAGGACAAACTCAATAAATGACATACTGTACAGCAGAGCTAGCTGCAATGTTTTGTTTCTTATTTGTTGACTTATGTACACATTCAATACAAATAAACTCTGCTTTTTACATCTTCAAAATATATTGAGTTATAACCTAATATTTGAACACCAAATTATAATTAAAATGCTGTTTAATGCCATTATCTTCTATATACAAACATTTAAATATTATTGAGTACATCTTTCCAATTCAGTTAAAACTGATGTTCACTTAGTAGGAAGGTGGATTTTGGTTTGATACCAAGTGAAACCAGATTCAGAGGAAAAGTGTATTAGTCCATATAAGATTAGCTAAATTTATCGTTTCTGTTAATATTGGATTTGATTTATTCATTTACTGTAGCACCCAGTGGTGATGCATGTACGTTTGCTTACATGTCAGTAGTTTTTTGAATGGAAGATCTTGTCAGCGTTGAAAATTCTAGATATCATCATTCAGGGTTTGATGTAAATAGATTTTCCCACACTGACAGTTTTTCCAACAGTATAAATGATGTGATGCAAACCCACCTTCAGTCCTTCTCCCCCAAATAAACAATAACTAACAGAAAGGAACTGGTGAGCTACGGCTAACCGCTCACCTGATTGGTGTCTGTGGAGGGATGAGTACAGCGTCTTCATCTGCCAGGTTCTTCTTTGGCGTCATCTCCACCTCTGATCTGGAGGCATCAGGAGCAGGTAATTAAGCACTTTACTCTAAATCATATGAACTGACCAATATCAAAACATTGAATAGAGAAGAAAAGAAAATTACATTTCAACTTTAGGCACAAGAACAGTCTCGTCTCTGTCAAAAAACAGCCTTCCATCGATATCTCGAGTCTTGAGGTAGTGTTCTTCATATTGTTGATCAAGGTCATGCACCTGGGGTGAAAATTAAAGGTTGAGGTTACGTGCAGGTAAATGGATACCGATACAAAATATAAACACCACCCCTGTGCCAACCAGGTTGAGTTTTGTCCATTTAATCCTACATTTACCCAGGAACCTAATACAAAAGAACAAAACACTACAACTAAAATAAAGATTTAAAAAACATAAACAACTCTGAAATAAGGTAAAGATTTGGTTTATCTGCAGCTAGTCTAGGAAAACAGACCAATAATAATAAAACAATCTGGACCAAAATCACAAGTCGTCACGTTTTATTTCCAGCTCCCCAGGCCCGTCATGGATGAGATAAAATTAGGTGAAAAACGTGCACATTATTCATATAAGACACTTGTGTAAATGATGTGCACCACCTGTCCGTTACTGGGGTAATAGAACAGTAAAATAAATATGTCCAGTGTCCCTCTCTGCAAACAGTAACATCCTGTGTCTCTGGTTGTCATAACTGTCGATATATAACACCTGACACACTACATAGGGTCCCCTGCTTGAGTACACATTTTCCTGACACCATGTATGTGAAATCAAACATGTTTGAGCAGCAAAGACAAGCACCAACAGCTGTCAGACACTCAAGTGTCCAACAGCAGCCACCACAAGCAGGAAGAGATAGCTAATGGAAACAGTGAGTGCAGAGTGTGCAAAGGGAAATCAAACAGTAGAGCAGGAGTTGTCACAATCACACCGTTTACCTGAGGAAAATCTGGACATCTGAAAACCAGTGACTCCAGGAAAGCCGTGAAACTGGTCTGGTAAACATTCTTCACCTGCAAATGCAATCGTATAGAGGACACATAAGGGAAAGAAAACCACACAGGAGGAGGTTGAAAATTGTAAATATAAGTGTATACAAGTATAAATATAAGTGTTCAGACCTCCTCTACATTGCATTCATTCTCATTGCACAAGGTTTCAAGAAGCTGCACATCCATCTCTGGCTCAAGAGGTCGGGTCTTGACTTTGCTCTGGTTACGACGAGATGTTCGTGTTGGGGGGCTCTGGACTTTACTGATGGCTGATTCTGAGAGAAAAAGATGTCAAACATTAGTACATCTATGCTCGCCATAAACAACAAATCTTTTCATGAAACAGAATATCTGAAGTTGCAATTCTTTTTTCCACTGCCCACGGCTGGGAAATATGAGTAACAGATCTACTGACATGAGCAGCTTCCAGATATGATTTCAGGCTAAAACCCGGAGAAGTGGCTAATGAGTTTACTCGCAGTTTGTCTTTCACAGAGGCTCTACGCAGCAGGTGGTTGTCTGCACTTAGCTTCACAACAGCAAGAAATGCATTATTCAGGTGGAGCAGCCGGGTGCAGCAGGCAGATGTGTTAACTCAGCTGCGGGATCACATTATTTTGTATACAGAGCCCAGAATCCGTCGTCAACTGTTTTCACCACAAACTATCTTGACATCTTTGTCGGTGTCACCTCTTTTTCACTAGGATATATTTGTTTTCTTTTGGTTCCTTTTCATTTTGGTGTGTTGCGTGTTAGAAGTGTAATCAACCCCCCCACTCGCTTGAAGTAAATCCAGCAGGTGATCCCCTGCTGTGCTCACACATCAACTTCTCCTGGATTACTACATACTTTATACTAGAAGGTCAGCCGGATAAATTTTGTAGAAAGATACAGTCAATGTGGAACCATGTCTACATCACTCAAAAATGTGTTTCCATTAATCTTTAAAGAAATTCTTTCACCTACACTTTTGACACTTTTAAAGTTCGTTAAAGTAACCACATAATAAAGTGAATGAGACTTGATCTTACTGTAAAGAGGCTGCAGAAGATCTGAAGGGCAGCGTTTGATGAATAGCTCCAGCATACAGAGCAGCAGCTGGAATGATATGACCAGGTCATCCTCCATCTGTAAGACCCTTCCTGCAGACAGCAAAGATGTTACACTCTAGATGCACAGTAACGACAATACGGCTGCACAATAGAGACGACAGCGCTGTAACAATGAGGTAGCAAACTTTCCGATACATTTGAGCTCTTCAGCTGAGCACTCAGGGGGAAGGAAGGATGAAAAGAAGAAGATGGAACAACATGAAAACTATTCCATCAAGTGTGTTAACAGCTTGAACTTTCTTGTTTTTGTTCTTGGTATTGTATTAAAAGCTTAACCTACCTTTGGCCAAGAGAAACATTGTCCAGCAGCTCCGCGTGGTCTCCCTCTCCCTTGAAATAAGACACTGAACCATTAACCTCTCAAAGACACTCAAAAAGCAGTTTTGTCTAATGCATTTAATTTGAGTCAAATCAGTGTCAAACTTACATGCCATCAGAAACCAAAGTGAAGATCTTCTTGCAAGTCCTGTAAAAGGGATATTATGTTAATTTCAAATGATAATTTCCCCACAAACAGCTCTATATCAATGAAGCAGTGGAATGTGTTCACTCACTTCTCAAACCTCTGGAAAAGAGCCAGAGTCATGTCATACTTCTTCTCCAGTCGCGTCATTGCTGAATTCACCTTGGTGGTAATCGTATCCAAGTTCACATCCAACTTCCTAACTAGATCCATGAACTGTTTCACACTGCAAAAGTAAGGATGACGTATTAATTCCTTTCAGGGAAATGTCCAGAGTCCAGTTCATTTCTAAAAGAAGATTAAGAGACTTTGCAATATCCCCTCAGGGCTCAACCCAGAGATAAATGTCTATTCAAATCAGAGATATTGCAATACAAGTAGTTGCACTTTGCATTCTAGAGAGTTTTGCTAACAACGCCCGACGAGTACTTACTTCAGACAAACTGCTTTCAGAACCTGAGTTAGGGTGAAGCAGGACGCATCCATGTCGGTCACAATCACAAACAGACAAGCACCCCACAGCCTTTTCTGACTGTCCTGAAATACAATGAACAAAGGGAATATTGATTTGAGATGCTGTTTCATCTATTTCTCTAGGTAGAGGCCATTTCTTATAATGTTCTCAGTGACAAAAGACATGCTACAAAAACCCCAAGAGGACAACACAGATTAATAACATCCTTTCGCTTATAGGCCAAATTTGATATTGCTTTCAGTAAAGCATGGCTGATGCTGCTGACAAATTGGAAGTTTGGTGTTTATGCTGATTTACAACGATAAACCACTCTCAGTCAGTTATCCTTTGCAGTAACAGGAACAGCTCTTCCTTACCTACAGAAATAAAAACACAAACTACTCCGAAAACATTTCATAGGAAGGTTAAACTCAGCCCTCACTGATAACACAGATTAATTACCTAAATTGACAATGTTTTTTGTGCGTGTTATCTTATGTTTATATCGTAATGATATGTTGTGACCTTTTTAGATTAGAAAAAGCGGAACCAGGGACAACGACTTCAAATTATCTTTGGCTACAAACATGAAGTAAATGTGTGTTGAGTTCTTTCTCTGCTTTGTCCCCGGCAAATAAACAAGCAAATAAATAAACAACAAACTAAAATAATAAAAGTCAGCCGTCTCTAAAAAGGGACTTGCATGTTATCTTGCTATGTGTGAAGTATTCATTCAATCGTGTCACCTTTAAAACCATGTGCAATAACAATCATATTCAACCACTTATAAACACTGTACAATATTCATATCATATGTATTATTCATCAGACTTATGAACCTTTATTATTATTTACTTGGTTTTTGTTTACTCATATTTTAGTGAAGAACTTAGAACTTTAGTAAAGGGTTTGTTATTTGTTTATATTTGTACATGTCCTACGCAAATATTTAAAACAGGCAGTTTTTGAATCTTGAGTCTTACAAAACACCTTTCATACAAACTAATACAAATCCCACCAATGACCTTTCCTTTGCTTGACTATGACGACAAGCTCACAACAAGTCTACTGTCACTGTATGTACATATGCAAATACTTACAGTGACTTCCTCCATGGACTCCTGCACAGTTTTACACAGGGTCCAGGCTCTGTCACACACCACGTCTGTGACGTGCAGGCTCTTGCACAGGGTCACAAACTCTGCATCCTTGTCTCTGTGTCTGGAGGAGGGAGAAATGCATCAGTAACCACTACGGAGAACACAAACACAACTACCGCCTCCCTGACTGTTTACCTCCCTGTGTGTCGGATAACTGCGGTGTGTTTATGTGTTATAACAGTGTAACAACAGTGTCACAACAAATAACAATGAACTATAACACGTGGTCGCCGGTGTGTGACTGAAAGAAACTAAGCGATATTATGTTAACACACAGGCCTAGCTTAGTGCGAAGCAGCAGCTAGCTAAACAGCCTCACGATCAAACCCTGCTAAAGACAAACACCAGTAAAGATAAAGTTAGCTTCACATTGCGGCTACAGCGTGTAAACAGTTCTCAGAGCAGCTTGACAAGTCGCTGCTGAGACGAGAGAGAAGCACCACAACACGGGTCTTACTTTTTAACAGATAACTCCGGACTGTCCTTCTTGTCCGGGGAGACACTTTCAGCCCCGGGCTTCAGCCCTTTGCTCTGCGGTGTCCCGGAGCCGCGCTTCTTGGGTGGCATGTCGGTGTTCGCTTAGCAACGAGCTAATAGTGAACGTTTTCAAAGTAAAGCCGCGTCTATGGAGGAGCGGAGAGGATGTTTACTAAGTTTAAAGCCCCCCGCACGAATTCCGTAGCAACACTACAACAAAACCCCGCTGCTGACTTCCTGTGTGTGCGCTCGATTTGTAACACGGCAGGGCGCGGCGGGGTTCACAGCTGTTAGACTCACTCAAGGACCAGAAGTCCCACTAACGGGAATATGAACGTCTCCACTGAGTTTCGATGATGCTTTATCTTTATTTCAAAAATGATAGCGCTGCAGAAAGTGTAGATAAATAACCAGATTACAGCCTCACGTGTGGTCAACACGGATCTCTGTGCACATAAACAATACTCGGCGTGTGTGTTCGGTGGGATCACGTGACGCACCAGAAACGAACGAACCCAAACGCACGAGAAGAAAACGCGGGAAAGGTTACCACGCAACATCCGCTCTTTTGAGTTTATCCCGCCACCCGGAGCAGTCACAAAGGATTTCTCCGCTGCTCAGTGCGTCATGTAGAGGAGCGATCGTCTCATTGTTCCAGCTGATCTGACGAAGCTCTATTGTCGTTCCGGAGGATAGATCCTACAGAGGAGGATGTTGTGTCACATGTGATTACGCACTGATGTCTTGACCCATTTATCTTATCCAGGGGCATTTCACTCTTCTTAAATGGGATCATCATTCAAAATCTTCTCTTTCACAAGTATCACAAGTTTTTTAGTTAAACTATGTAGTACAAATGCCCTCTCTGCCTAATGATCGATGTACAACACTGCCCTCTTCGGGTTAAATACACGTATTGTTATTTTTTACGCCTGAGTCGTTCACCATGAGTTAAGTCTTTTTTATATAGTAAATAGCCTAGATAATCGACTTAAATTAAATACATAGGAATAGGTGATCAAAACTAATAAACATGTTCCTATAAGGTATCTTATTACGAACCATTTTCACAATTAAATTCACAATAGAAGCAAAGGAAATGTTGTGTTTTTTGTCACTGGATAAAAGTCAGCCTGGTGAGGTCGTCCTGTGTTTGAACACATGAGGGCCAACGTAGCACTGTTTCTGATGCCATACTACACAGTTAACCTTTAAAAGCCCGTGTGCAATAATGCTGAATGTAAATGTAAGTGTGAGAATATAATATTATTCTCAGGAAAGAAAAAATGAATAGGAGAGAACAGTTTCCGTGTTTTCTGAATAAATGCTAATTTGCAATGCAAACCAACAGTCTAGCTTGTAGGGACCAATGAACAGTAACTTGAAAAAAAGTTAATGTCAAGCCATTTAAGGTACCTTTATTTATACTAGGAATCATTTTTAAAATCCTTAATTTAAAATGTAAAACAAATTAAAATAGTTCCAGACTGAGGCTGAGTGAACCCCATTTAGTCTGGCTGGCTGATAACTGGTGTGGTCCCATCTACAGGTGATGCTGTGGCAAGTAGCAGCCAGGATTGTCTGCACTTTGTCCCGTTTTAAGTGAAATATTAATTGTGCATTCATTGTACTACACGACTATGACAATAAATACACATTCAGGCATATGCACATACAAATACTACAATGAAAAATTAGGATGATCCAATCTTTACAGCTCCAACCTTATAGGCTAGACAATGTAAAAAAAAACAGAAGTTAAAAAATACTTTGCAATCATACATGATAGTATAAATAAAGCAATTCATCCCGTCTGCCCTGCAGGACACCGTCTGTTCCGCCACCAGAGCCAGGCTGGGGGCCAATGTCTTAACGATAAATTCCTCTCCCAATTGACAACGTAGTTTGCTCAGTGCTGTGCGTTCATCGCTGCTTTCCATTCTGTCACGCCTGGTATCCCTCCTCCCACGTCATCGCATTGAAGTCCATGTCTGTAAGCGTGACAGTGAACGGAGCCTCCACCCTCTCGGGCGCCACACTCTCCTGGGCTGCCCTGGTGTGGTTCGGGTTGTTAACTCTCCAGGAATTCAGAGGTCGAATCGATTTCTGGAAACGCTGTTGGACAAGAAGCAAGAGACTCGAGTCAGAAAACGTCCTACACAGGCCATTTCATCTACAAATATATTTAAACAGATTAAGCGGTGGTGTTTGGTTGGTCTGGTGACCGTAGCAGAGGTGTAACCAGACCTCCCACCAACGACAGTGACATAGTGGTGATACTCACTTCTCTCAGTGTTCCAGTTTCCTTGCAGATGGCCATGATGGCCCAGATGAGGATCTGCAGGCAGCAGGTCGCACCCATGCACACGCCCAATGCTTTACCCCACAGAGGGTACACGTAGGACCCGTAGACGAGGGACGTTCTGTACATCTCAATGAAGATGTACGTCAGGATGAGCTACAGCCACAAGGGGAAAGGCACGGATTGAACAGAGTGATGTTTTCCTCTTAAGTAAGAAGAGGATGAAAGACAGAGGAGGAGCAGAGAAATGCTGCAGGGGGAACTTGGATTGAATTTCAGTTTCTTCTTTTGAAATGTTCACCACTGTTGTTGTGAAGATTCCAGCACAGTTGGCTACATTTCATATGAGCGATGTCCTTTTAGTTTATTTGATCTTTTGTAACAAATTTAAATTGAGTGATTACGCTTTTCTCTTTTTCAGTTTTTAATAAAACTATTCAGTTATTTAATGGATATTTTCTAACTTTCAGGGCCTCATCCCAGATCAAGTTACAACCTGAGAGTATAAAAAAACACAACAATAAAGGAGCTATTTCAATATCATCAACCTTGATTCTGCTTCAGGCCACATAAAGAGAGGAACAGCAGAAATGTGAGAGGGAGTGATGTCACATGCAAAATGATACCAACCAACAATATTATATAAATCTGTAGATGATACCTGATTTAGCTCAATAGTTCACTTAGGCTGGTAGTGAAGGTCACGACTTCTTATTAGTAATAACTAGGTTTCATGTATATATATATATATATATATATATATATATATAAATACAAATTACATAATATATTACCAAACGCCACAAAGAAATCTCAAGTTATGTTATTTTTAGTTTGAAGTGCTCTGCAGAGGTCATATTGATTTCCAATAGTCTAATCATGTGACGTGAGGCAATTTGAACATCTAAAAGTAAATCAGGAACACAATGGATTTAGTGAACATGAACATTTTTATAAGAACCAAAGTGATCTGCTTTTAACTAATGACCCCACAGGAATTTAAGACAGAAAAACTGTTCAAAATTATTGTGTCAGCTGTTCTCATTGTAGCAAGGAAGAAAAAAAAATCCTCATTGATTCGGTGTCAGGTTTTGTCCATGAGAACAAACAAGGCAGGTTATTTTTACTTCAGAGTGAGGAGCATCTAAAGCAGCATAATGTCAGTGCATTGAGATCAGGGCTGGGCCACATGGTTTAAAAATGATGTCAAGATAAAATCCTCACGTTAAAACATCACATTATCATTTCTAAGCTTAAAGGTTCACCTACTGAGTGAAGTTTGTGGTCTTAAATCTTCTTCATTCTCCAACACTTAATAAAACACTTGATAAAAATGAATAATCAATATATAAGTATATATATTGAATTTATTATATTGCTGTTGATGAAAACTGTATTGCGATAGTTACTGATTTTGATTGAGCCCTATGAATTTAGAGATCCGATGACAAAATGAGCCAGTCACCCTCAAGGAAGTTTAATTCTGATATTCTGAGAAGCATTTGTGTCCCATTGTACCTGCATCTGGCCAAATACCCACAACATTGTGTTTACTCACCAGCAGAAGAGTCGGAGTGAAGAAAGCCCAGCATGCTTTGAAGTAAAGCAGCACTTTTCTGCACCAGGGAGGGCAGGGGTCGATCATATCAAGAATGTCTTGACAAAACTGGTTGACTCCTGAAAAGAAAAGTTCATTAGGAGATGTGTATTATAAACGCTGGGAAAACCAACCTACCACTGGGACAATCATATAATAGAAACTTGTGTTCAGGTTATTATTATTAAGTAAGAAACAAGACGGTGAAAATATGTGATGTGAAGTGGTTAAAATAACTGCTTGATATCTATGCATTTTTAAAGGAGGCATATTCTTCTCATAGCCAGGTTCGGGATTATAATTTGGATAATTACTTGAATTAGTTTAAATGCTCTACTGTTCAGAATGTTCACTCTCCTTTTGCACCACCTCTTTTCCCGCCCCCTCCGGATAAAGGGGAATGTATTATGAAAAAACATTTATGCAACGTACTTGAGAAAAGGGAAAAACTCTGTCTCTTTAAAATAGAGCGTAACAGTGACTGCCCATTTTTTTAACAGCCCTGGTTCTGGAAGTAAATTTCCATTTTAATTTATAAATTTTTTTCGTTTCAGAAAATCTCTATAAAAACAGTTTTCTCATCTCAACAGGCTAACCAGCTACTCGATGAACGTGACCATGAAATATTTAATTCGGAGCATAACAAATATTGGAAAATGGAAATAAGGACAGAGGAACAAGATTGTGTACATAATTGTCTCAACAGTAAATGAACTACGCATCCCATAAACCATTTAAAATTAATATATTAAATTTCCATCGGCTTTTTTTGAATTTGCCTCTTTAGACTCTTTTCTTCATCTCTAAAAGAACCTAATAAAACATTCCCATGGTAACAGTAAGCTCCACAAATCAGAGACCTGTGGCTTCTACAGGAGCACATAACATTGTTTCAGAATCTCGTACCTTGTGGCAAGTCTACTTTGGATGGTTGCAATATTATGGCTGATCATCAAAATCTCTATTGAGAGTAAACAGGACTTTTACTTTCAAAACAGCACTGTTGTTCTCTAGAGAAACTGGATTTGCTTAACAACACAGAAGCTCAGGTTTCTCTTCCTTTAGAACTTGCGTGTCTTGGATGACTGAGACATATTCAGAGGAACAGTGTGGTGTTAGTCCGATGTGAAGGTTAGGGGGAGTGAGATGGACTACCATAGAAGAAGGAGATGCCAATGCACATGAAGAGGGTGATGATGATGAGGCCGAAGCTAGTGCTGAAGGAGTCAATGAGGGTGAACCAGTAAACCCCTCCCTATGAAGACAAAGACAACACAGGGGCATGTGAGCGAGATCACGGAGCAGATGCATTTGCAGACAAATTCCTCACTTACTCCAGTTCAGTTAAAACCTACTCACGTTGGTCACTAATAAGAGACCCATAAGGTAGAAGCAGAAACACAGCGCGGCCAAGAACAGCGTCTTGTGCAGCGCGTTCCCTCTGAGCTGCGGAAATTCATCCATCACGGCGGTTGTGATGCCCTCCATGTTGCCAAACTGTGAGGAGGTAGAGCAGAAGGCATCACACACGAGGACTTAAAAAGTGTTTTTGCCATTATGCACCAGCCGGTTAGTTGAGTGTGCGTACTCACCAGTGTATCAATACCAAGCATAAAGAGCATGATGAAGAACAGGATGGACCAGAACACCGAGCCTGGCAGGAGAGCAAGGGCCTCTGGGTAAGCAACAAAGGCCAAACCAGGACCTGGAGGCAAAAAAGTTCAAGAACACAGGCAAGACAATGAAATATGACTGACTGACTGCAAAGAAGAGAAGTAAGACTAGATTAAAAACATAAAGAGAGAAGCACAGACATATATAATTCTTAAAAACTGCATAGAGGAGCATTAAAGTGGGATTTTTTTTTAAGTGGTTGAAGTAACTACCCGTATCTGCCACCTCTCTGACAGGTACCCCCTTCCTCCAAGCCATGTGGCCCAGGATTGAGAATATAGCAAATCCCGCTAAGAAGCTGGTGGTGCAGTTTCCTGTGGTGATAATCAAGGTGTCCCTATAAATAGAGAGAACCACGATCAATAGCCTGAAACTGTCAGGACGGCAGCAGCAGAGGAAATGCTGGAGCGGAGCGCTAACTCACCTGATGACGTTGTTGTCGAACTTATTGTAAGAGGCCATGGAAAGCAGCCCTCCCACTCCAATACCTAAAGAGTAGAAGACCTGGGAGGCCGCGTCATTCCACACCTGCAAAGTTTCAGAGAAAAGTTAAAAACAATGAAAATATCTGTTGTTTAAAAAAATTTTTAACAGTAACAGAGCATTGACTCAACAGAGTCTGTCGTCCAAAGTACCTGTGCATTAGATAGTCTGCCCCAGTCCGGGGTGAGGTAGAAGGCAACACCCTGAAGGGAGCCCTCCAGTGTCGCACCTCTAATGATCAGAACAAGGAGCACAAAGTACGGGAAGGTGGCTGTTACATAAACCACCTGGAACCCAGACAACACAGACATGTATTAGGATAGGAAGTTGAAGCAGTAAAGGGCAGGACTGTGTGTGTCTGTGTGTGTGTGTGTGTGTGTTTCATGGGAACTAACAATAGCAACATTATGTATATTCACCTTGCCAGAGCTGCGGATGCCCTTGAGCATACACAGGAAGATGATGATCCAGGCAGCCAGGAGGCACAGGGCCAGTTGCCACCGGACAGGGCCCGGGTCATGAAGGCCCTCGCTGTGTACTACACCCAGCACTTGCTCACTGCAACACAGGTCACACGCAAATATGTATTACTGCACACTCACTACACACTAAATACCCATTAACTGATGCAAAACAAACAAGAGTTGTTAGAGTTGGCTAGATTCATGAGTCTGAAGAAAAGATCAGTATTCATACAATTATAGTATTGTTCTTTTTATTGTCTTCTTTTCTTTTAATTTGTTTTAATCCACTACTATAAATGTAAACTATAAAAGTACTTGACGGATTAACACTAAACGTGGAAGAAGGATGTGGTGTGGGTCAGGGAAGAAAGCGTTCAATTTTGGTTTGGATCTGGATTTTCCAATTTCTTTAACATTGTGAGATAAGGCGTTATTCAATATTTCCTTGATTTCCAAGATCTTGATGAAAAAAAAATCAAAAAAAAATCACACAGTTGACTGATATCTAGGAGTGTGTACAATTTGGTGCAGTTCCAAATAAAATCAAGATCTACTGAATATATATGTGGTCTCAGACGATAACAGTTTGTGGAGATATGGATCTTACTGAATTTAATTCTGGTATCTTTTAGGAAATCTTAAACTATAGCAGGTTATGTATTAACGTGTACAGCAGATTCCCTTTGGACCATCACAGAGCAGAGAACGAGAAAGAAGCTCTGGAGTGTTCAGTCACAGGTCGACCTTTCCCTGCACAGTAAGGAGCAGCAGGAGCACAAGGCCCCTGTTGTCTAAATGCTCAACTGAAAGTATTAAGTTGTCTTATTGTTTTCGACTATTTCATGAGCAACGTTGATGAAATTTCTTATAATAAAAGGATCCAGGTATTTTTAAGCAATAACATCGCAATCAGTTCACTCTTCTCTAAAACACCATCCTAGTATTTTGAAACTAGTTCTCTGGTTATAGTGTGAACAAACTTCTGGCTCAAACATGATATCTGGCCTCATCCTGAGCCCTTTGGTTTGTTTGCTGTATGTCAGCAAACAAACCATACTTATCACTGTACTATGGCTGACTATAGTGCAGTGACAAGGTTCTCTGTCACCTTAGCTGAAAAAGAGACGGTTTAACGGCTGTAATCATTGAAAACTACGGAGGCGTTTGCTGAGAAAATCCAAATATTTGAACAAGATTTGTGTTTGTACTGCAAGAGCAACTTGCAAGTCTGACAAAAATAAATATATGTGTCCTGAAATATTAGTTATTCTCTTAGTTTAAAAAGCATTAATGGTCTGAAGAAGTACAGTATAGATCAGAAACAGTATGAAAATATGTATTAAATAAAGAGAGGTGAGTTAGTGAGAAAGAAGATACACTTACTTCCAGAATTTTTCGGTGGGACTGAGGGTTTTACCGGTGGAGCTGTTGCCCGTGTTGTTGTTATCACAGAGACCTGCATTGGCCAAAGCGTCACAGGACCAAGGCAGTGGGCTCTGGAATGAACTGCCCAGGTAGTAAAATGTCCACGCTATGATGATGTTATAGTAGAGACACACCAGCGTGGACACACAGAGCATCCCAATGCCAATACCTGTGAGAAATGACAGACAGAAGCTTTTTAGATCTGATAAAAACAGATTATTAACTATTGTGTCTATTGTGATTACAAAATATCACTTGATTGTCTGGAAAGAAGTGAAGTGAAATAGATAGAATTAAATAAATAGAAAGAAATAGATGTACCTTTTATCTTATAGTCATATATTCTAATACTATCCGTTGGTGGGAATTGTACTTGAATGATGATATTTAATATGTGCAAAGAATATATATTTAATTAACACCTCAGAGTGTATTTGTGATAGTGATTTGTTTTTTTCTGCTTTTCTGGCTTTTTCTTTTGAGGATCTGAGACTTACTTCAAGTTACTTTATTAGTTTATATTTAGCAACTGAGTTGTATTGTTCTGAGGAATGTTTAGGAACGGCAAATGACGTCAATATAATGACAATAATAGTGACGGGATGACATGAGTCAGCCAGTTACGTACACTGCTTGTATGGTCTGACTGGTGAAACAAGTATTATGATGTCAACTCGAGTTCCTGCTCACCCCATTAAACCTGGAACAGACTTTTAAGATTCCTGGAAAGGTGTGATGACATTCTGTTGTACAATTTAGTACTATAATAATGTTCTATTGTACTATAATATTACATTAGTATCAACTCACATTAAAGATATACTACGTGACAATAAGTTATAAATGTCCCGAAACAACTTGACCTATGTTATATATGTTTTTGACTTGTGAACTTGTATTATCTAAATGTTTCCAACTACGTTCAAACCCAGGGAAATACCCAGTTTTACTCCAGGTACTGGGGCATTTCATTTTAATCACGGTTTATTTACTTCATATCAGCTTTAGCCGTAGTTTTGCTGCTATATGGGCAAATGACAGAAACACCATTCGTCCAATTAGCCAGTTGATTGTTTTTTCCTTCTTCACTTTGTAGTGGTCACTCGTAATGGGTCACAATTCTTCACTCCTAGCTGTTTGCAACACAGACGTTCTTTCTGTCGCCGAAGCTCTCCTAGTAATTTACAAACGTACAGGGAGAACCAAGCAACCCAAGAGGATTATGGGACAAGAAATAGTGGTGAAGACACCTATGATCCCAAACCTGCTTCGTGACTTCAACAAAATGGTGTTTTTTGTCCTTATTTTGATGGAGTCACATATTGTGTGTTAAAGTCACCATGCTGACAGAGTTACAACAGTTTTCAAGGTAGGGGGGGGGCATAACTACAGTGTATAAATAGAACTCTAAAAGCACGACAGAGCAGATCATTACCTTTGAGCAGAGGGCAGCATTTCCACACAGTGATGGGGCCGGCGGCTCCGTACTGGCCTAAACTCAGCTCCATGAGGAAGAGTGGAACGCCAGTAACAAACAGCATGATGAAGTAGGGGATGAGAAACGCACCTGTGAAGATTAGGAATAGGTTAGCGTGAGGAAGGGGGGTACTGAGGGAGACATCTACCGTGATGATTGGGTTTGTGCAGCCAAATGTTATTCTGCTTTACAGTAAGTCAAGCTCCGACATGTTTGATTTCAGTTGAGGATGCAGAGTACACGAGGGGTGGGTTACACAGCCAGACCGCATGTCTGGTGTGTAATCAAGGAAAAACAAACTGTCTCTACTTATAGGATTAGGAAAATGCTTTGTGTTCCGGCTCCCAGTACCAAAGGCTGCCATGGCGAGCCCCGGACTGAGTGAACTAAGCCAGCGTGATTACAAAGTAGTGCACACCCAAGGGCAGGGCAAAGAGTGCCTCCTGCCCAAGTGAGTTCAACAAATGATCACAGACGTGCACCCTGGCATTCATACGGAGGCAGATATGCTTGCAGATCACTCACCTCCTCCATTACGGTAACAAAGGTATGGGAACCGCCACACGTTGCCCAGTCCCACGCAGTATCCAAGACAGGAGAGCAGGAACTCGTACCTCCCTCCCCACTGCTCCCTCGGGATGATCGGGGTCGAAGTGAGTGCAGGACTTGCAGGTCGGCATTCGAACTCTGGAGCAGGTGTAGCTGCGGCCCTGTGGCCATTTTGAGTGATGCTATGCCCTTTCAGATGTGCTGAATTCTAGGGGGAAAAAGTAAGATGTATTAAGCGAGGGAAATCAGTGATAAGATTTATATAATGATATAGAATGAGAGAGAGAGAGAGAGAGAGAGAGAGAGAGAGAGAGAGAGAGAGAGAGAGAGAGAGAGAGAGACAATAGTGATTAATCCATAACTCAAATTTTTAAACAACAGCGGGTTAATCAATGACATTTAACAGATCACAGAGCTACCTTTTTACAATTTTTTAACAATCAAATTAGTTTGTGTAAGGTTTACTGTGTGTGTGTTTGTCTGACTATGACGTGTTAAATACCGTAAACTGAACTATTTCTTCCTGCTTCCTTTCAGTCGGTGATCCCTCTCTAAACAAGAGAGGAACTACCTTCTCTCACGTCAGGTTGAAGGGAGGAAGTCCGATTACAAAGACTTCTGCTTTATGTGCAATTCATTGTTTTTTCTTTACTTTAGTATCCACCCATCACACACAAGAACCAGAGTTTGAATAAAATGATGTTTAAGTCACGTTATCCAAGATATGACGTCTCTGAGATTCATTGACATCACTCTAGAAGGAAAGTGTATCCAAAGATGTAAACATGTGTAGGCTCAGGGACACTGATACAGGAAGGAGGAAGTTGAAACACGACACAATGTTAATGTGTTGAAAGAGAACTATAACAACAGAGGATGGGGATCAACCAATGGCAGCGACTACAGTAAACCAAGAGGGCTGAGAAAGAATCGGTGATTGACCAATAGAGTCCGGCATCTCCAGCATTGCTACAAGACTGTTTTCTGTTCTTAGTCTGTTGTCTTGGATACCTTTAAAAGGTCCTATATAAATCCAGTTCCTTACTATCATCATCATAACTATCATGCCTAGGATAATTCATATATTACACAAAACGTTACATCCCTACTGAGTTGAGAACTTATATATTAAATATAAATATATACATGTACACACGCTTGCTTTTTGACCCCGTAAGGAGGACAAATCTGTTATGTGATTTAGGTTCCTGGCCAAAAGCATATGTACATACACTATATACATACGTACACAAACAAACACAAAATATTTACTTTTAATAGCATAAATACTAAAATCGTGTGTCCAAATGATATTGATTGTTTGAATATGCAGTTATGAGGAATGAAGCATAAACTCTAAACTAAAGAAACATTTATTGGGGGTTAAAATTAGATTATTTGTATTATCTACTAATTGCTCTGCTGATGTTGGATCACATCTGGGCCCCTGTGGTCCAGCTGTTGCGTAAACACCCTGAGAAAACTCTGCTCTAACACATCTGGGGACTGACTGAGTCCCACCGACTCCTCGGGCTTCACCTCTTCCGGCTACAGCGCGTCTCTCCGCCCGTGCTGCTGCTGGAGCACTGGCCCCGAGCCTGGAGCTATGTGGACGGACAGGTTAGACGGCTTCACCTGGAGAATCTGTATTTTTCCTGTCGTGACCACAGCACCTCCAGGAGGTGAAACTCTATCCCCACGTAAAGAGGGTCCCACGTTGCTTAAAGAGCCCTAACTCGCCTCTAACCCCACGCATAGAGAGAGAGACAGGCGGGCCATGGTTGGCTCGGATCCAGCGGTAAAGACCCAGACCTCCGATCCTTACCTGCGCCGAGCTCGCACTGACTACATCGGGACTCCCGGGTGCTGGTTTGCCGCTGTCCTGCATTTCCCTCCCGGCTTTCACTCTCTGTGCTTATCGCTCGGTGGTCCACATGCTTAAAGGTGGTGGTGGTGGTGGGGGGACTCCTGCTGAAATAACACCGGGTGCCTGTGGTTTTGGAAGCCGGCGGAGAGGTGCAGTCGTTCGGCTTTAAACGAGTGAAACACGACCGGGAAGCATCAGCGGTGACGAGGAGGAAACAGGCCGGTGGGTGTAGAGGTGCAGGGCGGGGAGGGAGGAGGAGGGCAGGCGGGAGCGCAGGTGCAGCAAATACACCGGGGCTGAGGAGGAAGAGGAAGAGGAGGAGGAGGAAGAAGAAGAAGAGGGCTCCTCCTTCTACCTGCTGGGTTTGGGAGGAGGAAGTGGGATGTTCAACATGATAATGACTGAAGTCACAGAATCTGATCCAGATCATTCATTTAATTGTGAAAAGTCTACGTGCAATCAAATGTGTCTATGCAGCATATATGGGTCCTGGGCTCACATACAACAACACAGTGTAATGTACTTTGTAATGACTAACAGGGTAAGTATATATTAAATAGTATTAAGGTAGCATTGAAGTCCTTGAAAATGGGTCTAGGAGTTTTAAATTAAAGTGAAGTATCTAGTAACTGTACAGAACATGACATGAAGGTATTTTGTAAACTTTATCTTCAATTAAAACAAAAACTTTGTCATTTTAGGGAATAAGTTTATTTCTTGTGTGTGTGCAAAAAGTTTGTGTTTCACAGGCTGCTACTAGCAGCCTTTAAGAAAACACTCTGTGTGTGTGGAGGGGGAGCCACGCAAATTATCTTAGATTAGCATAAAGACTGGAAGAACAGGGTCTGATAACCTTCACCAAATGTTGTAACTGGTGAATTAAATGTCATTAGAAAGAAGTCTACTATCTTCAAATTGTAAAAACATATTTAAGTGTATACCTGTTTATTTTTCAATGTCATCTGAACTTAAATCATTTCTTTGTTTTTTCTTAAAAATGTATATTTAAAAAGAAATTATTTCATGTGCACCCCAAATCAGATTCTAAAACACTCTCAGATGGTCTTTGCACATTATATGAAGCTATGAAACCAGGGCAGAGTTAGCTTAGCTTAGCATAAAGAATGGAAGCCTGGCTCTGTCCAAATAACACAACTCCATCTCCCAGCACCTGATTAATACCTTCTGTCACGTTTCTTTAACCCGCACATACACAAAACTGTGAAAACAGCTTGTGGCTTTAATCAGAGTCGTGCACTGGATTTAATTCCTGACAAACAACGTGTTGGTGCAGGGCCTCGGCTGCACTGTTGACATGCTCTTTCCACACCTGACCTGACCACACCCAGATGTGATCATGGGTAAGGTCAACAAGGGATTGACCTTTGAACGATACAAGATCAAGTGGAGCACCTGAGATCTTATAGATCCAACAGAAATAAATACCTATCCGTCCGAGAGAGAGAGAGAGAGAGAGAGAGAGAGAGAGAGAGAGAGAGAGAGAGAGAGAGAGAGAGAGAGCCTGTATCTATGACCTAACCACACTTCTCGCTGCAACTTCCTCGGGTGAGACGTGTGAGGCAAATACATCTGAAAACAAATAATAACCACAAACATTCAGCAACAGCTTTTAAAGCAGCAGCAGTGCGGTGAACGGTACAACATACATGCTGCAAGAACAGAAACACATATACTCTATGATCACTTTAGATAGAGAGAATCCTCCTCCATGTTTTGGATGTAAAGAGATTAAATAAATATTTGAGTAATCCAAGAAAGCAAACATATATTGAGAACCGCTATAGGCCGAATAGGTTGCGATGTACAGTGGCTATTTTTCTTTCTTTGTAACAGCTCACAAACTCTTTAATCCATATAAGCTCATGATGCTTCTCTAAATCCATCCAATCTGCTGAGTGTCTATACTTAACAACCCTACTCAACAAATCTGGGTCAATATATGGTACAGTGAAGCAGCACACACAACATGGTGGTGCAGACCTACGCAACCATGACTGCAACTCTGAGGAATCTTATTATCTTGAAATGATGTCTTTGGCAGATTCTGGTTGGACCACGTCTTCATTTTGGAGACCCAGGGGTGGAGGAAGACAGAAATTGGACAAGGTGTTTGAAGAAGTGACGGGCTGTGAGGATCTCCCAGATCAGCCGTAGAGCGACTGGAGTCTTCATTTTTCACCAGTGCTAATAACAATCCCTTCTCCAGTGAGATGAAAAGCATCTCTAAGCGGCCAGAGGACAGCTCGCATTCATACTGCAGCACCTGGATGGACACAGAACCTGCAACGTTTAAGAGTTGTAACGGTCACTCGTTTGCCATGGATGCAAGGGTCAGACTGGATCATTTGAAGTCAGGGTGTAATCCACCCCCGCCTTACTGTGTCACGGACGGAGCATTGAACAACTACAACAGTCAGAAAAACGCTTCGGAGGATGAGCCGAAAGAAGAGGAGTCTGCTTTGGACTCGGTGGAGCTCCTTGATGTAGAGGATGGAGAGCAGGATGAAGAGAGCTGGTAGGTGACATCACATCTTTGGTGATACTCTTGTGAGACTTGCGGCAGGATAATTCTGGATATAGTGAGGGAAAAAGTTTAACGTAAGAAAGTAACAAACCCATCTGTTGGCCAAGTAACTTTACATTTAAAACTAAAAATTGCACCCATTAACGAAAACATGCCTCCACCAAGGCCCAATGGTCTATTAAAATTCAATGGATCAGAAGCCAAGGTTGGAAACTACTGGGTTCTTCTCTAACATTAGGTTTTTAAAGCATGTTAAATCATCCAGTATCTAAATTCCCAAAATATAAAAAAAGTAACTTTTAAGTAAGGCTTTCAAATATATGTAGTAAAGTAGAAAATACAAGGTTTTCTCTGAAATGTGTATCAAAAGCAGCATAGTATGAAACAGACACACACACACACACACAATAATTGTCCCTCTTCTTAATGTGCTTAGTTTCTCTAGGGAATGAGAAGGCGGTGTGGCCTAGTGGGTAGAGTGGTCGTTCTTCATCAAGAAGGTTGAGGGTATAATTGCGACTCTGCCCCATCTGCAGGCCAAAGAATCTTGGCAAGATACTGAATCCCTAAAATTTGCATGAATTCAACCACGTATTAATTGCACAATTACTATGTAAATTTAAAAAAAGATTAAATTAAATAAAATCAATCCTGAGCTGTCCGATTCTGTGCAGGATGTGCGCAGTTTGCTTCTGCGCAGGAGGTAAATAACAAAAATAATTAAATTTAAAATGAATAATTAATAAAAAGTAAATTTTCCACCACTTTCTCACTTTCTGAACATTTTGGTAAGAATTTGAGCATATTAAAGCCCTCAAAAAGCCAATTCATTTGCATGAAAACATTTTAATAACTAGGGGCCATTTGGTTTGCGAACAGTAGTCACACACAATCCTTCCACTTAGTTTCATGGCAATCGGTTCTCTAGTGTTTGCATAATCCGGCTGACAAACAAATAGACACACAAACAGAAAACACATCCTCCAGGGTAGAGTCAAAGATGTGTAAAGCAGCTAATGTGGTTGCTGATCAGGATAATCAAATTCTCTATACCACCATTGTTTGTAAACTCACTCAATAAAAAGGGTGAACGTGCTCTTCTATTCCTCTCAGGTTATACGAGTCTCCAAAGAAGCAGGCGACTGAGGAGCGATCTGAGTCGGCTCTCACATGGTGTAGACACGTCCTGGATAACCCCGGTCCTGAGGTGGAGGCGGCTTGTCGTCAGCTGATGAACAGGCTGGATGGAAGTAAGGGAGCAGCATCCTGGAACCACTTCTCCATGCTGCTGATTTCTTTGATTACAAAACATTGTGGTCTGAGTAGCCCCCACTCTCTGTGTTGTCAGGACCGAGCAGTCACCTCTACAGACGTCCTGCAGTTTGTCATCGCACTGGGGGCAAATCTTCAGGTAACACAACCCAGAACATCTTCCATAGTTCAGGTACTGAAACAACAAATAACCTGAGATATAGCTTTAAATTATTTTAACACTTATCAGTGAAATAAAGTCAAGACGGCCAAAATCTATTTGTACATTCATCCCCTTTATGTTTTCAATGTCTTTAGTATTGTATAATTCAGTCACATATGTTGCATGTATTAATCTGTATAGATAACAAGGAGCTGAGCATCTCCAACAACTCCATAAACACAAGCTACAGACTTGAGGACATCACAGACGTCCGCATAATGGCTCAGATACAGGAGGCCAGTGAGTACACAAGTTATTTTTTATATGATTTACTGTACACTGAAATCTCAATGACGTGTGATTATGTTGAATAGAGATAACTTTAGTCTGCATCTTTCAGGTTTACGACAAGACTATGGTTCCACGCCTCGGAGAAGCCCTGAGTCACCTTTTTATTTTAACACCGCTGTAGAAAACACTGAGGACTTCTCTCCAGGGAATAAAAGCGAGGCGTCATCTCCCTCTCGCTGGTCGCCTCGTCTGTTGTCCCAGAGCTGTCCCTCGAACCAGTCCCCAGCATCAGCTGCCAGGCAGAGTCCCAAACTGGCCAGACTTCAGCAGCAGGTCACCCAGTTCAAGCTGCTTAAACTGACGCAGAATCAAGGTGCACAGAGAAACCCCCCCGACTATATTATCAGAGGCCTCAATAGGATGTGAGGTGGAATGATTATAGATTGATTGTAAATAAAAACCTGTGTTTAATGTCTTTAATGAGATTTTAATTAGGTTTTTAGGAATATGATTTGTTCCCTTTTACAACTAAGAGACTCAGTAGAGTGCATATATCCCCATACGTTTAATGTGCACCAAATTGCAAGCACTCATAAACATCAGCCCTCTTAACATGTCAGATAGTTTTTTTGATGAATCAATTTATTATTCTGAGCCTATGATCAAGCTATGATCCAGATCTGCACCTATACCACATCCTTCCACCAAGATTTGTGGTAATCCGTTTAGTAGTTTTTGTGTAATTCTGCTAATACAGATGAAAACATAACCTCTTTGGTTAAATGAATGCCTAATTACTTCTATTTAGGTAAATTAAATAGTTAAGACTCACAAACTACAGTTTTAGGTGACATATAAAAGGCACCCAAATGTTTCATATTGTAAAAAAAACTGTAAATTCAGTCAAAATTAGCATTACATGAATATACCTTGTGAGTGTGTGTGTGACCTGGATTAAACCCTGATGTGTTCTGCAGCAGTATCAGCACGTAGGACCGGGTCGCCTGTCCGGACCAGCCTCCGCTCCCTCCAGGCCGTCAGGAACAGTCGGAGTTTGGAAACCGAAGACTACATCCCTGCTCATCAAACTGCCCCCACTGCTTCAGGTTTGGATCTGATTCCTCACATTTGAGAAGCAACACGACTGGACTTCTCATTGGACTGCTCTGATAATGTTACAGCTATTGAACAGCCCTCTTTGCATCCCTTCCGATGAAACATTGCATTCCCAGGTGCATCATCTGCCAGAATGGGGTCCAGCAGCCAGTCTCCATCACTTTCTGCAGCATCCGTGAACCCCGGCTCAGCGAGAGACCACTTGGTCCGGATAGCGGCCATGAAGAGGCCGCAGAGGTCTCAGTCTCTCAGCCCCTGCAGGATCGCTCAGTCTGCTAAAGTCTACCTGTCTCGTCACGGGCGCGTCTTTGCGTCTCCCGAGAGGTCGACCCCTCCGGTTTGGGCCAGATATGCACAACATGCTCAACAGTGAAAGACATCAAGATGTTCATGGGACATTTTACTGATAGGCAATTTCCTTCTATAGGTAAAGCCTGCAGAAAAATAAATAAATTTGCTCTTAGATAATGTCTGTACTGCATCTGTGTTTCCAGTTTCCATCACATAGGATGGATTTCTTTCAAGAGGGTGTATCTGGATTGATTACATTAATTTATCAAGTTAAAAACCATAAATGTGTATTGTAAATAAATAGGTGTTGAAGCACGAGTATAGTCTTTCTCTGCTGATAAAACTAATCTGAGAAGCACTTGAAATAATTAAAGTGAAGAATAATTTTAATAAAATGAGGTTTGTGTAAAATGACAGTGACTTTGTGACCATTGCACGTGCATGAACTCATCAAATCGAAACAGAGTTAGAACCACAACATGATTATTCTAAGCTGGTGTGAATGTGGAAGTGTGGTCTCACTTCACTCTGCATTGCAGAATGGGCCGTCTCCTTCATGTGTCTTGTGTTGCAACAGGAAGTGTGCAGGTTGACATCATGAAAAACTAAACAGGTGACGTTTGCATAATAGGAAGCTCGCTTGTTACCAGGAAATATAGGTGTGATTTCTCTTTTCGCTCTCTATAAAGGTTCAGTGTGTTTTACTCTTACACTTAATAAACACAAGCAGGAAGAGGAAAATGTCTGTTAGCAGTAATGACTTGACGACAGCTCTTTGTTAATCTCTTTTGTGTTTATTCTATCTTTCATGTTGGCACTGGTAAGAAATAACAGAGCTGCAGACATTATAGTGAGCACAGGATATTAAATGACTTAAAACAGCATATGACAATGGAACACACACTTCAAGGTCAAGGTTCATCATTGTGCACAACAGTCAGCTAACATATAAAAAAGGTCAAGAGAATGTTACCCCTGAGGTGCTGGGATAACAAAACACAAGGAAGCTATAAACATGATCCATTTACAAAGGAATACAAATTTACATTATGTTCACCTGAGGAAACTATTTCGGATTTTCAAGAAAACTGTTGTCAGAGTCTATGTCGCTGTCTCCCCCGATTGATCGGAACTCTTCACTCTCCTCGTCCTCACTGAGCTGGACCTGGGAGAGCACGGCTGGGCCTCTCCGGCGTGCCTCATCTTCTTCATCTTCCTCCTCCTCCTCGCTGATGCCATATTCTTCTCCATTTCCCATGCCCAAGGGCGGCATCGGAATCTGGCTCTCCGTCTCCTCATAGCTGCCGTAACTGGTACAGAGGAGATGGAAGGTGAGAGAGAGAGAGAGTGTCATCAGCCCACATCAGTATTACCAATGATCCAAGTAGAGCAATGCATGCAAGAACAACATGGCATCCACCCATATGTTATGATGGTGAGGAAACCTGGCTGACTAAATAATACAATTCTTGTAAATCTTTATTCTTGAGAGTTGTTGTAGAGCAGGGCCTCTTCACTCTGGAGCCTGTCCTACCTGACGTTGCTGTCTTCCATGTGAGGCACATCGGGCCCGTCCCCGTCGTACGACATCATGCTCTCCTCCTGCTCCATCCCCATGCGTGCAGTATCTTGAGCTCTGCGTGGAGGTGGAGGTCGCACGTCCACCTCCCTGTCGGAGTCACTACCACTCTCGGACAGCTGAATGGCTGAAGGGGAAACGCAACACATCAGGACGTGTATCAGGAACAAATCGCTACACATGGTCTTCATCGGAGACTGAGTAATGATAAATGTTTGTTTACTGATCAATAACCATTTTGTCTGTTGAACTTTGTCCTTGTCAATTTTCACTACAATGCAAATTTTTTTTTATTACAATAAACTACTTTCCCTTTTTACTGGTCTCAATTAGGTGAACTTACAAGAGAAAGGGTTGTCTCCCTCCTCTTCGCTGGCGTCGTCCTCTCCGTCAGACATGAGCAGGTCCTGGTACAGGACGCTGGCTTGGGGGGGGGCGGTTCGACGGCCCGTCCTCTCCCTCATCGTCTTCATACTCCTCTTCATGCTCGTGGTCGTGCAGCTGTCTGCGGGGGTGCAGCAACATGTCCTCGTCGTCGTCCTCGTCCTCCAGATCTCCTTCACCGTCCTCTGCCTAGAGACACAGGTCAGGCAAACAACAGGTGAATAAGACAGCCAGGAACAAGTTAATTACGTAGATAACATTCAACAAAGAATAATGAAAGTTAAAATTAATAAGTTAACACATTTCCTAAATCTGTAGTATAAATATATAAGTAAATATAATGAATTAATAAAATAAGAATTGACCGATACACAATCAGGTGGTTCTTAGGTGAGGATGGTCTGTGTATAATTTGTTTAAGGAAAATAATAAATGATTATTTTTGGCATCAACGTAACTTTAGATGTACTTTCATTTAAATCTATCTGTCTTACCGGAGCAGGAGTCTTGGGTTTTCCATCATCTTCCTCCTCAAAGCCTTCAATGTCCACATCTGACTCCTCCTCTCCAGGGCGTCTCATGTGGCGTCCCTGAGGAACACGATCATAAAAGTCTCAATTCACCCTCGTGGAATGACAAACTGTTAAATGATAACTTGTACAGTGTGTACAACAAAGCATGTGAACAAGCTTGGTGATCTGAGGATAGTTTGAGGAGAGGTGGCATGTGGTTGCAAGCCTCATTTCTGTCTCTCTCCATACCTGCCCCCCTCTCTTTTCTGAAGCAACCACTAGAGGTCCCTCAGAGAACAGGCTGCTGGACTCTCTGGGCAGAATTCCCGAAGCCCCGCTGTCAAACAGATCAGCAGGCTGGCCAACACCACACAGACAAGCACGGACACAAGGAGAGACAGGACAAGACAGAGGGAGCGAAGGAGAAAAACAGGTTGGGATAAAGGAGACACTGCAGTGAGGAAAACTACTTTGTAGAAAGAGGAAACATAAAAGTCAAGAAAGGAGAGTAATTGCAGATAAACAGTGAAAAGGGGCAGAAGGAGTTCTACAAGGAGTGGTGAGGACAATACTGTGCATGGAAATGTTTACACTATTTGGTGTGGCAGGTTATAAACTGCTAGAGGCCTGAAGTCTACCATCAGTGTACCCAGGAAAACACCATTTGTTTACTATTAAATAAAACCTGGGTCCTGGCTGCTCTCCTACCTGCGGTGTGTAAGGTCCAGGAGTCATTGGGTCCAGACACTCCAAGTCTGCAGCATCTAGAGCTGCCTCCTTAGCCGTCGAGATGTCCTTCTCCAACTGAGTCAAGTGCTCATCATACTGGAAACACAAAAACATGGAATTATTCCAGCATCAATGAGTGTTTCTCCCACTCATTCAAATAATGCAGGTATATATTTAGCTGAAATAAACCTTCAGACAACCTTCAAATTTTGAAATGGACAGAATTGTTTTTCAATCAACACGACACACACACTGGTTTTACAGTAGTCTATTTTAACTACCTTCCACAATAAGAGTTTGTATGAAATACAGAAGAGCAACTCAGTGTCACTTTATAATAACAAAAACATTTCTGAAAATATGTTTAAACCCAATGTAATTTACTGCACAATTAGTAACCACTCTTCCCCTTAACACACAGAAAACCAAGTATCAGACTCATCAAACCTCTGCCAATGTCTGCTTGCACACGTTGACGATCTCCAGGGCTGTATTTGTGTACGGACTCTCTGCACCTGTGAAAGACACAAAAAGTTAATATGCTTCGACGACATTTGTACTGAACTACTGAATGTTTTCAGTGATTGACACAGAGACACCGAATGACGAGGTCACAGTGACGGTGATGATTTACCGTTGTACTTGATGCTGTTGGCGTGGATGAGACTGACATCTGAGAGGAAGGACTCCCGGTTCTGGTATTTGTGTTTGGAGATGTACTGGTGAACCATGAAAAGAATGGAAACATTTTTGTGTTAGCTGCCTTTGTATTGCTGATATTAAAAATGTTATTTGTAAATTTGTTTTAGGTTGACCCCTTGTATGACCCTCACCTTGCGAACGGTCTCCAGATCCATAGGGGTTACAATCACCTTATAGTAATCCGGTACAAACTTTTTGTTTACAGGATGATGGAACGGCCATGACTACAGAGAGGGGAGGGATAGAGAATGAGACACAGTTTGTTACTTATATTGCATGCAGAATTATCAGAAGTAGATACAAGAAATATGTAACTTGAAAACAAAATGCTAATAAACGTTAAGGAAAGGTGACTCACATCGAGAACCACCATCATTTTCTGGGTCACGATATTGTCCAGGATGAACGAGAAGGCCACCTGATCGTCGTCATCCAGCAGAGGGTTGATGGCTTTCTCCAGCCTCACCAGTCTGTCCTCCTTCTGCACACCCATTCACAGGTTTGAGAGTTAACGTGGAAATAAGCACGAGAACAGGACGATGCAAAATAAGACCAAACATTCCCACTCACCTCTTTCAGTTTGGTATCGCACAGGTCCAGCATGGACTGGGCCACCTGCGTTATCGGATGCTTTGCCCCTGACAGAACAAAAACCAAAAGCCACCTTAACACACTTAGTAACTTTTTGAGCCTAAGAGGTTTTGAAACCAGTTTGTATGCTTTACCATTGTAAGTGGCACTGTTTTTCACCACGACCTCCACTGCTTCACGGAACTCGTCCCTTGATGGGTACATTCGTTTGCGTACATTCTCCCTCAGCGTCTGCAGGTCCATGGGCCGAGTGATGATCTTGTAGTAGTCCTTCACCACCTTAGCATTTACTGGTGTGTGGAACGGGTATGTCTACGTAGAGGGGGGGGGTGACAGCAGTAATGTTAAGACCACACAGCACTAAGGGGAATGTATGGGAACGGTCAAGTGTTGGGGCGATTGAGAGTGTTCCTGGCGGATCTTACGTTGGGGTGATCTCGCATGTCATTGATGACGCTCTCCAGCACCGAGGACAAGGTCACCATGGGGTCAGTGCGTCTGCGGTGGATGGCCTTTTGTGGTTTCTGTGAACAGAAGAAAAGATCAGCTGCCGGGTCTTTGAGTTCAAAGACTTTTAAAACAAGCAGCTCAATGGCCTTGCTTACGCTCAGATAGTCACAGTGCACAGCGCTGCCGACTCGTCTCTTCTTCTTCGGTGGGAGCTGCTGTTTGGGGAACTTGAGCACTAAGGACTTCCTGCGCACCTCATCAGCACTGGAGGAGAAATTAATTACAACATGAGGGGAGAAATTTTGAGCTGTTCTTGCTGTGCATCAACCAAAGTTTAAGGAATACATAATTTTTGATGATAAAGACAGGAAGAGGAGGGACAATCCATTACCTCTCAATGAGCTGTTTGCCCAGCACGATCTTGGTGCCCTCCACCTTGATCAGTTCCTCGTTGTCGTTGTGGATAACTGTCTTTTCCAGCTCCTCCTCTTGCTCCTCTGTCATTGCAACTGGGTTAGAAGGTGGTGCGTTGGTCTGATAGTACAGTGGGCAGAACTTGTTGGTCCTCATGTGTCCTATGGCTCCACACGCGCCGCACTTGAGCTGGGGAAAAGAGGCCAACAGTAAGGAACAGGACAAAGCGTCTGCGATACAATAATATAATATTAAAAGAAAGCAAACATGCTGAATGTCTGAATTTAGCTGGGTTTTAAGAAGCTGGTGAATAAGCGAAGGAGAGGAGAATAGGAATGAATCGGTTTGCTTACTTTTACTTTGAGGTCTGGTCTCTCCTTGATCTTCTTGGCCTTCTTCTCTGGAGGACCCTTGATCTTGTCCTTCTCTTGGTTTCTCTTCAGTCTCCTCAACTGCTCCTGAATTCGTCTGCGCTCCTTCCTCATCTCTTCTCGGTGCTGCTCGTCGAAGAGGGCGAACTTCTTTCTGCAGAGATAAACATCAGTGGCTATTTGAACACAGGTTTCTTTGTGATGATGGCACTAATTAAGCGGCATTTCTATAAAATAATGCAATTAAATAAATTTAAAATTATAATTATTTTACTAAATAACTTTTTACCAATAGACCAAGCCACACTGAAATATTGGATCATAGCCTAACATAGATAGATAGATAGATGGATACTTTATTAATCCCGTGGGAAATTCAGACATGGAACAGTTGTTACGAAAACTGTCCAAATACAACTGTCAAGATAAAAAAAGAGCTTTAACTTTGATTAAAAAAACCTACATGAAATCATCATCCTTGGTGGTTCTGATCCTGGTGTAGGCGTCAATGACTGAAGACTTCCGTACTGTCTCACAGCGGACATATTCCTTGCCATCTTCATCCCTGAAGGTGCGATAGATCTTGAGCCGCCTCCCTGTGGCTGCGGAGTTCAGGCTTGTGACGGAGGACGTGTCGTCATCCTTGTGTGAGCCGGTGGACATGGAACTGGCTACAGAGCGGAGAGAAGTTTACAATGAGAGACGTTTTTGACAGAGCTCACGCATGTCTTCAGTGTACCATGAGAAGATTATACAAGTAAGGGGTGTAAGTACACAAGCCTTTCCGCCGCTCCTTGCGTCCCTTGTGGTCTCGGTCACTCTCCTCGCCCATGAGCATCCTCTGCAGCTCCTTCCTCTCCTGCTCCTCCCTCTCGCGGGAAAGCTGGGAGCTGGTCTTTTTGTTCTGCAGCATGTTCTCGATGTTCTTCCCCATTTCCTCAAAGTCACTGTCTTCTGCTGAGCTGCTGCCTGTGTCTGTGGAGAGCACCTCTGTCGATTCTAATACCCTGTAGGGGAAGTGCAACAAGGAAAATGAGCCACACTGTGCTAACACAGAGATTGTAATAACATAAAATAACCCTTAATAAGAGCATTACTTGTTTTGCAGGTCAAAGATCCTCTGGCACTCCTCCTTGTAGCGCTCCTGGTGTTCAGCCACAGAGAAACGGGACCCTCGGGCAAATTTGCTCATGGGTCCCTCGCCTGAACGTGCCTGCTCAGTGGACATGGTCCTCACCACGTCAATGACCTCCCAGCGAGAGAGCTTCTTGATCTATCACACAAAAACACACAATCCCTCATTGACAATCGAACGCATAGGTTTTGGAAGATGTTGTAATCAGAGTGAATAAAAGAAGAGAACGGCCAAGTTTAAGTTACCCAGTGTTGCGATTTACGCAATGGTTGTTGGACATCAACAATATTATGGGACATCCTCTTGAACTTCTAGACCTTTCTACCTTTCTCTTTGTATTTTGTCATGTTCTTACTTCTTCCTCTGGAACACCAAACTTGCGCAGCAGCTGCTTGGCGTTTTTCAGCGAGAGTCTCCGGAGGTCGGCGTCCGTCCCCGTCACCGTCTTCTTGGCGGGCTGTGGCTCTTTGTCATCCTAAAAACCACCACAGGATCAAAGTTTTCAGCTTCTATACATCAAGAAAGCGGTACAAGGAATGGCAGAATGTTACTTTTGCTGGTCTGACCTTTTGTTGAGTGGGCTTGTTGGGAACTTTGACGTAGGAGAAACCCTCCCCGCAGCCGGTAGGATCGGCCACACCTGTAACCTCCAGCAGACATTTCCCCTTCATGGCGGAAATGAACGCTCTTGTTGTGTTCCACGGAGCTGTGCGCACCTATATGAATGTTTTAGAAAGGATTAGTGTGACACAAGTCCTAAAAGCTTCTCGTTATCTCAAGTCTGAGTCATTTAGACTCATTATTAAGAAGCACTTGGGTCAGTACCTCATCATCAATCTTCATCTGAAAATCCTCTTCGTTCTCTTCCTCTGGAGCAAAGAAGGATTTCTCACCATACCCAGCATCCTACAGGGAAACAATAACTTGTAGTGAAGCCATGGAGACACAACTCACTTGTGTTAACCATCAAATTGCTTAGAGGAGAAGACAGTTACCTTGAGTCTCTGCTCTGCCACCAGCATGCTGTAGTAAGCACAACACTGCTCTGGAGACACCATGGCTCGGATCTCTTCTTCTGTAGGTAATCTGAAGTCCGGCTTCAGCACCCACCAGTTAGAGTCCATCCCTAATACCAGGACAAGGACATTTTAGATAATCAACATTCATGCTCGTGGATGGATGCACAAAAATAAAAATAACTATGATAATCATAAAAATATTAAACTACACTTACATATCGACAAGATATACACGCACACCCATACATTAACATTTAAAAATACATCCATGTTCTTCGATGGGTCTGAAAAAGTAATTAAGCAATTTGGATTTGATCAAGTGATGTTTACAGCAACCCCCCCCCCGGCTGTTGGTTCTTGTCACCACAAACTCTCCAGACATCTTCGTCTGTGTCTCCTACATGTATGACTCAGCATTTTCACCAGGAGATAATTTGTTTTCTTTTTTGCATCTGTCACGTGTCAGAAGCGGCATCAACCCAACCACCCACTCGCTTGTGGTGAATCCGGCGGGAAAACCCCTGCTTTGTTCATACTCCACACACAACCTAAACCACAGCAGTGTATTGACAAGGATCTGGATCATATCATGAAGTAGAATTAAAAAACAATCTTTTACTTGTTTACAATACATGTGGAACATTGTAGAAAACCTTGCTTAATGTAAAAAACAAACATTTGCCCACGCACTGTTGAACTCAAATTCAAACAGCTCAGTAAAACAACCTGATTTTGTTAGTTCAACAAATGCTGAAAATCAAGTTGATCACTGAATGGTGAAACTTACAGAGAACCGAATTGATGAATGAGCAAAGTCTACCTGTACGCTTGAAGTCGGCACAGAGTTTAAGTCGTTTCCTGATGCTACTCTCCGAGTGTGAGGGAAAAGCTTTCTTTATATCCTCCATGCGGATTCTCCGGGGCCGATCCTTGCTCTTCCAGAACAAGCGATAAATGAACACCTACAGAATACACAAGTGACACACGTCAGCATTCACAACAACAGCAGCTTAAGTTTCTGAGAGGTGACAGTAAAATAAACAAACCTGAAGGAAATCTCTGATGTGGGTATTGGCTCGTTTCGAGTTAGGCCCAGGAACCTCAAACAAGGGGCACTCCTGACCAACCACAATGATGTCCACAATCTCTCTGATGTAGTAGCCGTGGCGCGTCCGTAGCACCAAGAAATCAGTCTCTGGCATCTTGTGCAGGTAGATTGGTGCACGGAAAAGGTTGTTTTCAAACGCCTACAAGATAAAGATGACACATCCCAGTTTGTCACAGTTACAAGTCAGGCGATGCTCCATATCTTGCTGAATTGAAACATTGAATCTTTGACTGTGACAGTGCTGACCTGGAGCAGCTGTCCCGGATGCAGAGAACCAAGGAAAGGAGAAGTGTGGCAGTACACGGTCTCTCCATATTTACAGTCAGGAGCTCCAGGATCCTTTCCAGGTTTCTAAAGACGAGAGTAAAACATTGCCCCAAAGTAATTAAAAAAACTATTTACAACAAGTGTAACATTTCATGTCTCTTAATTTCGCAAGCTTGAATATATCACACCTACAGTATTTGTTTACAATTGTTAGCGAACAAAAGCTATATATTTGACTCAGGGTTTAAGGTGTAACAGTTAAGAAAAAGCTCAATATTGCAGAAAGATTTTACCAAGACCTATGCAAAGCTTTACTTTTGTTTTCCTAACTCTGTAAAGTGGCCTTGGGTAACTTGAACAGTGCTATATAAATCAAAGTTATAATAAATTATTATTATTATTATTAGTCAAACTGAGACTCACCCTTTTGTAGTAGTTTTTGATCTTGGTTGCCATGCCTACTTGCATGATGAGAGGGGAGTATTCTTCACTGTACTCTGCCAGGATCAGGTCTCCATCCTTGCCAGTCAAGTCTTGGGGCGTTCTCATGAAGAACATGTCCCCTCCTCCCGATGCCTGACGTTCCTGCTCTCTCATCTATCAAACAAACATGTACTCCACTGAGGTTAATACAAAAATGGACCTCAACATTGTATTTGTATGTGTAAAGAGTAATAATGCTTGTTTGAACCAGTAATGTGTACCTTGGCTTTCTTCTTGATTTGTTTGAGCAGCGCCGAGACAGGATGAGGACCCGGCTGAGCCACTGCTCCAAATGAGTACTTCTTCAGAGCCGGTCGATGGAACTGCCGCAGCTTCATGGGCCCCATGTGGGTGGGGAAGAAGGGTTGCCTGAGCTCAAGCGCCGGGATGGAGTGCTGTTAAAGGCACACACGTTAAACAACTTTGACTTTGTGCATGAGTTCCATCACAATGTTTACTTTCAGGCTCAACTGCTCACCTGAATGATGTTTCCACCAAAGGTCCCCCTCAGGCCTTGCTGTTTGGGATAGTAGAACTCGTCATTGGAGAGGTTCCACGGGTCCTTCACTTCAGGCTGGGACATGTTCTGATTTGAGTGGAAAGAGATTTCATACAGAATGAAATGTCATTCAAACCTTTTCTATTTTTTAACAGCAAAGTTTAACCACCACTCTGCATTCAACATTTTACTGTGTTTGGGATACCTCAGACAATCGTTTGGTGTCAAGCACAAGAAATCTGTAAATTTACTTTACGTCATCTGCTCCATTATACAGCCTTGATCGTCCTGATTAGAGACATGTTTTACCATTTCCTGTTTCTAATGAGTTGTATCTCCGTTGATGAAGCACAGCTACTTATCCACACTTTGCCATAATCAAACACGTTGCCTCCCCTGATCTGATGAGGAAGCATACCTGCTGTGGCTCATCTTTTATCACCCCAGTCTTCCCCAGCAGGATGCGGCTCTTTTTGATTGCCGTTTCCTTCTTATTTTCTTTTGATGGGGAGTGAGACATCGTTTTCTCCTTTTCATCTGGAATCTCTACAAGAGACAGTTCAGGGGGGCATCAAAATAAGCAGCATGGAAATAAGCTGAGAGTAAGATGTTGTAAGATCTCAAATTTGAATAAAACAGAAGTGATTATGGCAGGATTTCTTTTTATATACCAAGAATAATATTCTCATCATTTGGATCCAGTGTGAGAACTGGTGGCGAGAGCAGGTAATCCATCTCCTGGTCGTCCCAGATAATGTTGTCCTCCCAGCGTCCGTACACTAACTCTTCATTGTCGATAGGAAAAATGGAGAACCAGGGACAATCATCTTCGTGGAAGGCTGTGGAGGGAAAAAAACAAAAAAAATGAGAAGTTGGCTGGAGATGACCCTATGAATGTTTTATTTGTAGATTTGTCTAAAAGTAAACTCACCATGAATATCATGACTATTTTTTTCCCGCTTGGAACCGGAGATTGAAGACATTTTGGGCATGGGTGGAGGCGTAGGTGGCACCAACTGCGAATTACTTCTAGTCAGACCTGTAAGATTTTAGAGAATATTTAATTTAATTTTACACACATTCAATATTACAGCAGGCTGTGTCACCATCAGCTATTTCTGTACCCTAATTATACAAATTCTGTAATTGTTCCTGTCAACTCACCCTGCTGAGCATTGTAAGCATTGGCATTGCGGGTCATACTAGAGGGTAGCCATCCCGCCAGGCTGGCTCGCTGAGTCTTGGTGCCCTTGTGTTTTATGTCTTCCCCGTTCCAGATGATATCGTCTTCCCATTGCAGCTGAGTCACCATCAGGAAGAGTTCGTTCTCAGGGTCTGCTCGGTTTTTCTCTTGATCATCGTTATCATCATTATCGTCTTCTTGCCTTTGAAACTAGGGATGAGTTACACACAACATCAGCAACACAGTCTGTATAATTGCACTGTACAGCTTCAGATGTCTTTGTCTATTTACCTCTTGAGAAGGATCTGAAATTTCTTTAGGTGTGTCCTGCTTCTGAGGCTCACTGGACTGCTTTTCTTTTAGCTTGAACCCGTAGTTGAAATAGCTTCCGTCCTCTGGGACGCCGAGCATGTCGTACCAGAGCTGGGCTGGACCATATCTCCATTCTGCTACTTTCGGCCGAGACTCTGTCTCTTTGTCCCCATCACCACAAGTCTGAGAGAACTTAGATTCCACTGGAGCCATCATGGTTATCTGGATAACACAGAGAAGCACGTTAAAGCTGTTTTCAGACATGAACTGCAGGAAGTTCTCTGCACAGACGCCTTCACAACCGCCTTATTTCTTTAGTGTTGAATACAATTATGAAGTGCAGCTACTACCAGGGAACATTATGAGAGTCTGCTGTAGCCTATAACACTGAAGATTTACCTCATCATCAGAGAGACACTGCTCTGGTGGTGGAGCGTTGGCATACTCATATATCCACCCAGACTTCTTCTCCAGGCTTTGCTCTGTGGGTTCTCCTTCTGGAGGAGGCGTACCAGGCTGATGGTCCCGGTGCTTCCGCTTCTTCTTCCTGCGGGCACTTCTCCAAACGGACGGCATGCTTTTCCCAGGACCAAACAGTCGCAAGAACCTAAGCACCTAGTAGTACAGCCAAGACAACTGGTATCAGTTCCCACCTTGATTTTAAAATGATGATGATTATGATGATTCAATAAACCTTTAGTGTACCAACTGATAAAAAACAAGGGCAGTGGGGAAGCTTTACCTTTCCAGGCCTAAACTCTGGGAAGAGCTGTGTGACACCTGGCAGTGCTTTGGCTGCATCCTTCTGCATGATGCCAGCAAGAGGGAGAGTGAGCCTGTCTGGGGACCCTCCATCCCCGGACTCCTGGCAGGGACGATCAGTTTCGGACTCAGAGTCTGAGGAGCTGCTGAAGTCGACCTTATCAGCCGTGGAGGACGGCGCAATAATGGAGGGCAGGATGATGCCATCGCCCTCTTCCCCGACTACAAGTAATCAAAGTGATTGAGACAATCAAACCAAATCATCAGCATTTGTGATCTAAAAATACATAAACCTAACCTGAATTATTTTCAGAGCCAAACTAAACCTTATAAACCGTGACTATATCGGCTTTCCCATTACAGTACAATTCACATCTTTTTCTTTTCAGACTCCACAGTTACAGCTCTATAAAGAGCAAACCTCAGAGGGTAAGCCGAGTATAATTTCTCCCCAGTGACAAATTATGAGTCTGCCCTTACCACTCGCGGTCTGAGGGGATGGCTCATCTTTCTTCGCGGCTGTTGCAAGACTTGGTGGTGGCGGAGGAGGCATGAGCTTAGAATCAATATCCTCACAGTCTGCATCATAATCATCGTCATCATCTGAAGTAAAGAGAAATCGAAGGGATTATATAAACATAAATAAAAGAGTGAACAAAGAGTTACAAAAATGTGAAATACGTTAAATAAAAATCATTTTTAAAAGGTGTTAGATTGGAAGAAATGAAATATAATATTCATAGTTAGGTTTTCAGGAGCATAAAAAGGACAAAACCAAACTGGCTCCAGAAAGGACCTTTAACATATGTTAGCAGAACAACACAGAATATACTTCCCAACCGTAGAGAGTACAGGGTGAGGCGAAGGTTATTTGTTTGGTTGCAATCTGCAACCTCACTGCTGGATGTTACTAGATCCTAAACATTGAACCTTTATATATTAATATTTTTTAAAGATAAAACAGGAGTTTTATATATACTAATAGAAAATACAAATAAATAAAAGCAAGAAAAAGCCAAACTAAGGCCCTGAAAAAAACATTATCAATTTATCTGTCTGAAAAAAAACTTTACAATTTCAATAGAGCCTCCCACGGTCTCCTACTGTAAAATATGACTCTTGTGTGTTTCAACATGATCACCTGTTTGCCTGCAGGGCTGCAAAGACCCCATGGCCTGACGGTACTTCCTCGTCTCATCCTCAGCCACCTCAGTGATGTCAGAATAATCAACTGCATCATCAGTGCTTTTCACCCAACCTGCATGAGGCAAATTATGAAAGTGTTACTCCATCTTGACCATGGCTACATTAATGCAAAGTTATTTCATATACAGTATTTAGCCTCACCTTCTTCATCCACACTATCAGGGTCTCTGTTTTCCTCTTGATCATCATCTTCCTCAGCAGTAATATCTGTGATGAGTGAGCCCAGACCCAGAGTCCCCAAACCAGCCAGATGCTTTTTGGATTCCTGGAGGGAGAAAGGGGAAAAAGAGAAGAGAACCGTGCAAAACACAGGTTTGAGCAGTTGATAACAGTCTCATAATGTACAACGTTATCAACTAAAACCTTACTTTACATTGCTATGCAAAATAATAGAACTGACAAATGCATCAGTAGAAAAAGTGTCTTCAAAACACCTACATTGTCTAAAACACTGTCGTCCTCCAGCTGTCCATCCTCGTTGATGTTTCCAAAGAGGAAGCCGGTGATGGAGAAAGGACGATCTTGGTCCTCGTCACTGTCAGAGTCCGACATCCTGAAAGGTCGAGAGAGAAAACACACACATTGTAGGCACTGAGCTCGTTGTCGTTTTATCTTGAGTGACTTGCAACAACTAGTGAGACACCATTGTTATCCCTGAATGATTAGTGCACGAGAGATGCACCAATACTTAACCTGATCACAGACAAAAAAAACAATAGAGTATAAATGCCAGTGTTTTACTTTCAGTTGGATTGTCTTCTAGATTATCTCTGTATCAAGATATGGGGTAAATATTAGTATTCAGTGCAGTGAGCACTGTAGCGTTGTTGTTGTTTGTTTGTTTGCTCTGCAGCTAACGTTAGAATCTTGACTACTTAGTTATTTGTATTTATTTACATGCGTTGGGACACTAAACTCCATCACACTCATTTTAGAGCTGAGGATTTGTAACAGTTACACTGGTAACATCAACATTAGCTGAGCTGCGGTGTCTATTACATCAGGTAAAGTTAGGTAACTCACTCGTTAGCGTCGGTTCACAAAAACCAAACATCAGAAATGACATAGATACATAATGAACTTACCTTGCGCACCGTCAGTTGCGGTTTAGCAAGCTTGGGTTTATTCCAGTTAGATGAATCTACTGAATGCTAAGTACATGTAGCATGCTAACCTGCTCCCGGTTCAGTAAACTGTAAGCAACAATAATACCTTTTCATATGTTCGCTACGATCTATTTCGTAAATGCATGTCTTCTTTACCCTCGCCTGCTAAGTGAGAGCAAAAGAAAACGGATTTATTACAGCCTAAAACATCAGAAACTTTTGTTTTTATTTGTCTGGTCGGAGCTACTTGTGCTACTGGTGCTAACTGGCGGCCAAGCCGAGTGACCCGGAAGCACACGGTGATGCGTTCAGGAACTCCCTGTAAAGTTGGTAACTTTTGCACAACGTATTCAATGTTTAATATATAATATTGTTTAGCAATATATAAGAACACTCAACCAGGTATTATTGTCTTTCTACGGTAATATGACATTATGCTGCAATTAATTTTAGACCATATAACACCATACAATCCTATAACTATATTATGTGCTTTACACAAGTCATAAAACTAGTTCAGAGATGAAAGATTAAAATAATTTATGAAAGGGGGATTGAAAATCAACAATGGCACGTAAGAGGATTTATAGGTTGATTATCTTTGATACCGTTTGATGCAGCTGTCCTTACCTTGCCCAGACCATAAGTTGAATGTGCAGGGTGCATGACTTGAACTGTATACATGTATGAAAACCCTGAATAAAGTTAAGCAGTTATACAGTCAGTAAGAAAACAAACATACAGAAACAGTTTAGCCAGTTTTAATAGATTTAAAACACTTGGTTTGGAAAAAAGTACAAAAGTGATCCTGGATGCCCCAGTATGAAACCAGCCCAGTAACGCAAAGTGAAAGGTGTGTTCCTTTAAAAAGCATCTTCTACAGACATGTTAATTTCAACTGGCCTCACCATACACATACTGTACTCACTAAAACAGATACAAGCAATAGTTTAAATACAATGGCTGACCCCAGTAATACATTTACAAGTGATTCTTAAAAAACTAATTAAAAGGGGGAGGGGGGGGAAAGAAGTCCGACCACAATGCCATCTGGTATCTGGCAGTAAAATCATGCATTATTACAATCGTTCCACTAAAGAGAAACAGCGAAGCACTATAGCTGTCACACGGTGAGAAAGAGGGCAGCCAAGAGGTGTCTCTCTATCAGACAGCCTTTCAAAGTGTTCATTGGTTGATTTATGAATTGTTACTGAGAGAGTTCTCTACTGTTGAGCAGCAGCCCAGTGGTCACACTTCTCCCATTTTGCATACATTGTAAAGTTGCTGAGGGTCTCCGTTGAGGAGAGCTAGTCTTCCACAATCGCATCGTTTAGAAAAATATATCTAACTGCTATTGAAGAAAACCCCAAAATGTGGGATATTCTCTCAGTATGTTGTGAGGAAATAAAAAAGCTAAGAAATACAGTTGAATAAATAAATTGCATGACAATCCATAAAAGTTAAGTGGATACATTGAGTTTGACAGAATGGTATCCACATATGCACACCATGTTTTTTTTGTTTTGGCCCGGCAGTGTTAAAAATGACTCCCATCCTCCACTCTGCACATCCCAGGTCACGTTCTATGCTCCAGTGGAAAAGTTGCCATAAAATATCTAAAATATGTTGACATTTCGAGAAAAAAAGGTTTCTTGGTTTCAACAATTGGAAGCCATGTACAACATGGTCTCTGACTTTACCAGTGAAGTAAATCGATGTTGATGGCAATGAGGGAAACACAGGAGGGAGACTCTCACAGTGTTATAACAATGAAGCCGCTCTGTGTTGTTATCCGCTAGCCGGCCTATTGTTAGGGTAGCAGCAGTGAGCTTCCTGTCCGGTCAAACTTTTTTCCTTTGGAGAGTGCAGCCACTTGCTTCATCAACTCCCTGTTCTTGCCCTGTGGAAACAAATAACTTTGTTAGAAATGATACACACAGTCACAAATACTCATCAGATGCTTCAACCTAGGTTATGCTGAACATGTGTTATTGTTTGAGTTGCATCAATGCAGTCCACTTTTTCTGGGACTTTATTGATACACTTATTTTGTTTATATTGTTGTGATTATTTTTAAAGTATAGGATTAGAAAAAATTAACTTAAAAAATAAAAAAAGTATATAAATATTCTGACTTCATCTCAGCTGATGTGAGTTCATTAGATGCTGGTGATCCTTCTAGTGTCTGTAGCTACAAGTTCACAGTAATCTGACAAACTTGTAGGAATATTGAAGTCCACACACATAAAGCTTCTGTATCAGCTTGTTAACACCAATTCATTTTTAACAACAACAAGCACATTGAGGTTGTGCAAAACATGAAGCACTGGGTGGGGGCAGTGGAAAATATTGCTCCAATAAACACCATTAAAGCATTTGAAAAGCTGCTGCGATCAAGGATTCTTATTTGCTAATCACCCACAACAGGTTATGACTACAGTAATACACAAGTGGCTGTTGTCAACACAAGTACTGTTCTGCAACAATATGTCATTTTTTTTACCTGCTGCTGCTCCATGGACTCTTTGTGCGACTTATCCATTTGGTTCATCTTCACTCTCATGTTGGACTCCTGGTACTGAAAGTCTGCTTTGATCTCTGTGAGCTAAAGAAGAGATTCATACTTAATACCTCAGAGGACATCCAATCAGCTAAAAGTGATGCAGTTTTGTCTCCTTTAAGCGGACGTCCTACCTTCCGGTCCTTTTCTAGGATGGTCTGATCCCTCTGCTGCAGAAGTCTCTTCAGTGACATCACTTCCTCTTTCAGCTGGCTGATGAGAATGAAGTTGTCTGTTCCTCCAGAATCCATTGACTTTGTGATGGAACTACTGATGGGAGAAAGGGGAAGTGCATAAGCCGAATGCTGAGATGAGTGAACAAAATATGGACAGGTGGTGTTTTTATGTCAACAACAATGCAAGTTAAGTCATTGCATCTTTCCTTTAACAGTTAGTAAATCAATCTCACCTGTCCCCATTGGATGGCTTCAGTTCAAGTTTTGGTTTCTTCTTTGGAGTCTCCTTCTGGATCAAAGACGATTTATGGCTGCACAGAAAGTCAGATGAGAATATAAAGTTTGGTCCCAAAAGCTCCATCAATACACAGTATTCATTAAGTGGGAGAAATGAGAAAGAAAGTCTTACCTCTGCTTCCACAGTCCCTGCTCCTGCTCAGGACTCAGGCTCCCACTCAGTCTGTGAAAGACAAAATAGCTCAGCAACACAAAAACTTTATTTTTGTCCTATTCTGCTTGAGACATAGCATCCGGGCTGAGCCGGGCCTGGAGATGGAAGAAGTGACAAAGCAAAGAACGTACTTGTGGTGAGAGCTGCTGTGTCTGTGCTGGTGGTGGTGGTGATGATGGTGAGGTCTGGAGTGGTGGTCTTTCTCGTTCAGGGACGACGAGTTGGAGGAGCCGAAGCCTTTCCTCTGTTCCTTGGTCTTCTGCAGGACCCGGCGGTAGGACAGAGTGCAGAGCCAGCACAGCAGTTTCCCATCCACCTGTAGGACATTTAGAAGATGGTAGTTCAAGATGTTGCTGTTACACATTCACTGTAAAATCAGCTTGTGTGTGTGTGTGGGTGTTGTTACCTTTCTCCTGCCTTCCTCCTTGCGGTCAAAGGCGCACTGCTGTTTGCACTGCTCACAGGTCTGTGGAGATCCATATTTCTTTTCGGAGTTTGTACAACGCTGGCACTTTGTCCCAATAAATGCTGCGATGATGTTACAGTACTGGCAGGGCTTGGGCTGTGAAAGTAGATAAAGACAAAGGTGAAGGTTAGAAGGACAATTACCCATCATGCAACTTTAATTAAATAATAAAACTTGAAAAGTGCTCCAGGAGAAAAAAGTTACTCACAGTTCCAAACTGTTTCACGTTCTGTGCACATTTCTTGCAGATTGTATTGGTTTTACTGCAAAGAATAGAAAAGAAAGAGTCAAATCGCAAACAAATTGCATAAAAAAAATACAAAGAAAGTCACCGTATGAGCAAAAATAAAAGCTGAAATCTATGACGAGGCCCAAACGTCTCACCTTTCCTGCTGAAATTCAGATCTGCAAAATGTGCACTTCACTATCGGGTGCGCGATGCGACACTCCTGAGGAATCAAAACAAAAGGAGAAGCACATGTCAGCATCTCCACATACAAGTTGACAAATTTGATTACATGTTAAACTGACATGTTGGAAACAAGACCACCCTTGTAATTGTTTGTCTCTCACCAATTCTTGGCCACAACGCCTGTGGAAATACCAGTTTCTAAAAATGTGGGTGTATACAAGTGAGGACTGGCATGTGACTGGTTATGTCCACAAATACCAACACACTGTAATGGTGGTGATTGGGGATAATGGGGATAATGGCAACAAAGGTATAAAAGGATGGATTTCTAAATTTTAATAATTTTTTCCATGTACACTGAGGTTCTACTTGAATGGGGCATCTGTGGCTCAGGAGTAAGAGTGGGATGACTCTTACTCCTGAGCCACAGTTAATGCGATTCCCGTCTTTCTCTTCCCATGTGGCAATGTTTCCTAGGAAAGATACTTAACCCCAAAAAGGTTCGTGACTAAGTGATGATAAACTCCACCATGACATGATTGACTTCTGTTTACAGATCTCGAATATATATATATTGTCTGTTTACTTTATTGCGATCATTTATCGTTTGGGAGGAAAAAGTAATGGTGTTCCACGACAATAAAGGAGTTCTATTCTCTATAGGACAGATGTATGGTGGATCAAGTGCTGCACATAGATGCACTGTATTAATGCATGTGGATGGGTGAAGGACAAACTGTAAACCACTGAGTGTCCATCAACATTTTGTAAATACAGAGCATTTCCCCGTGAAGCTCTACAAAGAGCAACAAGTTGAACATCAGGGGCAATTAATAGTGAACATCCAGCTGTTCATTATAAGTAGTACATGTGTCGTGATGTGTCGGTGCTCTTTAACAAACAGATCGTGGTGGATTGAGATAAACAGGCTTTCAGTGAGCATGTGAGCGTGTGTGTGTCCAGGTCGGAAAGATAAAAGCTGTTGCATAATCAGAGATGAGTCGCAAACACCATCGCGCACAGATCAACAGCAGCACACACGGATCACACGGCTTCTGTGTTGTTTACAGTCCGAACCTTGCACAGCTGCTGGCCCTGCGACAGCTCCTCGAAGGGATACCGCTGGTTACACTTCGTGCAGGCGTACAGAGCCGACGTTGCCATTCTCGCCCAAACGAAAGTCACCGAGCCCGGGGGAGGAGGATGGGGGGGGGGTCGGGTTGGCTGAGTCCAGCTGCAAACCGAACGGACTAACGGCACCGTGTCCTTCCGAGCCGCCCGCTTGTTGAGACCGTGGCGCGCACACAGCTCGGCGTTGGCATCCGGCGTTAGCTAGCGTTAGCGGGGCTGTGCTCGGCGGAACAGAAATAGCTTCGTTAGCCGGAGGGAGCAGCCGAAGAACAATAAACTCCAGATATCTCAGAGCTTCCGCCGCTCGCACGTCGTCCCGCAGCACCGACGTGACGCCCACCGTCGGTTGATCCTCCGCGAACACGACACACCACACTCACGGCTGGTTATTTCGGAGGACTTTCCACTGTTCTCGTCCAGAAAGGAATTCTACTGTTCTCCTTCTCTCTTTTTTTTTGTATCGATGCCGTCGTCGTCATGTCACCGGAAGTGGCCGTCGGCTCCTGCGAGAAGAAAGAAAAAACCTATCGCGACACGACGTCCGTCCGCGGGATCTGGAGTTTGAAATGCTGGGAGCCAATCAGCTTTCACTCAGCGGGTCCGATCAGCTCATCCACCTCCAGATCGATCAACTAGTGTGATCGATCACACAAGACTTTGATCGATAAAGAAAGTGATCACTTCAATCACATCATTCACTCATTATCCATTCACCACTAGGCCAATGGAGGGTGGGTGGAGTGCTTGAGTCCACAAAACACTTTCGGTGTTTCAGGGCTAAAGAAAGTTTCAGCCAAATCCGATACAATGGAAGTCAATGGCGACCAAATCTTCAAACATGAAAAAAATACATTAAATGCCTCCATGAGGCTCCTGTGGTGTCATCCAAGTGTCTGTAAGCCCTGATATTCAAATCTGACTCAAAACGGCGTCATTTACATCATGTTGGAAATGGCCTCTGATTTCATCCTCTGGAGCTCGCACAAGCTCTCAACCTCTAAGCTCTAGCTCAATGGACACATGATGATAATCGCCATGTTGGTGAGGGTTAACGATTTGGCCGCAACCTTGTTTACCCCTGAAAGTTCAATCCAAACATCAAAAGTGTTTTGTGGCCACAAACACCTCAACCTACCCTCCATCCGCATAGTGTTGAGTAGATAATGGTTGAACGATTCCTTTAAGTCGTTTACATACCACTTCGTCGTTTTATTTGAGAACAATAGTGGAGTATAGATTGTTAGCGGCTGATACCGATACCAACATAAAATGTAAAGAAATGCATATACAACTTGAACTAAGAAAGAAAACAACTTTTAAATCGGACATGGTTCAGGATAGAAGTTATTTTGTCCAAACAAACACTTACCATTAAAAGGGACAATTATTTAATATAAGCAGCAATAAAACATTGGAGGAATAACAGGTCAACTAATGGAAGGATTATGCCCTAAACCCTTTTTATGGCTACTGATCTCAGAAATATTACAGTTAAAATTTCACAAGGTAATATTTCTTTATTTATAACTGCTAAACCCAAGGTGATGGACTGTCTGGAGGGTGTTGTGTGGGCACGATGTTCAAGTTACAAACCATACTGAGCTGAGTCATGTGTTTATTGCAATTATTCACATACACAGTGGAAAAGCAGGCTAACACTGTATTTAGCGTTCAGCCGTTCTACTCTCTCATTCTCCCAATCATCCAGAGCAAGGCACAGATCATCATCAAAGATTTAATATACTCAAAAATACCAAAAGCAAATTGTCAGTCGTTACAATTTTGGCTACTTATTAAAAAATAAAGATGACATTTGATAGTAGTTTGAAAAAGCATTTGGCGAAAATGTTCACAAGTTTGAGTCGATGCTTGTTAACTGGGACTGATCCATGAACTGTTGGGTGCAGCTTATTCACATTTAGATAGGAAGATCTCTTAAGAATTGATGACGGGTGTGTTTGTGAGCTATAAATACAAAGTCTGATCTAAAGGAGAATAAATAGTGTTGACTAGTGGATGAAACTTACAAAACTCAATGACAGGAATGTAATTAACTGTTTGACACAGTAACTATATATTAAAAAAACAAATATTTGGTCACAACAATCTAAAAGCACCGACTCCGAAGAGAAGCCATTAATGTATTTTTATGCGCTCTATGACTCGTTTTTAAAATTAGAAGAAGCTAGGATTACAGCCCTTAAGCTACATATTAAAGTCAGTATTTAACAACTTCCACGCATTTTAGGTGATGTTAGCGTTTTGACTTCAAAATATTTGCAGCATTTTACATGTCCACAATTGCTTCAGCTCAACAAATCATCTATTGCAAATATTTGCAGTGTAGAGGAGAGACGCGAGTGTTGCTATGAAATGTATAAGGCAGACATGTTTAAAACCGAGTAATATTTTAGTGTCCTTTAAATATGATCAACACTGATTGTAGTCAGTTTAATGCGCTTAACAGTCTCCGATATTCTTGTTACATTTCCTCTCACCCCAGAGGATGAGATCACTATGGCTGTGGTCAAGTGGTCTGAGACAGACTCTCTTCTGTTGCAGGCAGATTCTACAGAACCTCTAAGAGACGAAAGCACAGTCATCCGCTTCAGCAGACTTTTTGGTGATAGTGCATCAACGCGCCAGGTGAGGCCTTCTTACTATTGGGACTCAGCTTAATGAGGGTCAAGTTGTGTCAAACAAAAGTCTGCACTGGAGTGATGGAGCGTGTGGGGGAGCCCGCCCGCTCAGAGGAAGAGGAGGCTGAACGGTTGGTCACCTCTCTCTGGAGCTCGTCCACCCTCTTCTGCAGCTCGGCACGCTTCGCCAGCAGCTCCTTGTAACGCTGATGAACAGGCTCCTGTCAAATAAAAAATATATAAATAATGGTAAGACACTGAAATATAGTTCCCTGCCAGTGACCATGTTCTGAGCATTTAGAGCTTCATCATTTTAATTTGTGGGTTTAATAGTGTAGGCTAAAAATACACATTCTTCGTTTCATACTGTACACTGCTGCTAAGTCTGCTCTGATTGGTCCACTCGCCCACTCACCGCATACCAATTTGAGACTGAGTCAGTTATGAAAGTCTGGAACAAGTGACATCATGCATTCGTTTTTAGCTGCAGTTTTAAAGCCTCAAATTTGGCATTTTGTCCAGAAGTAACTAAATTTGGAGGAGATGGAGGAGGATCCTGACCGAGAGCTCGAGGTCAATGAGTTCTCAACTGCGACCTTCACCCATTGGATATCACTAGAAGTCAATTACATGGTATCCATGCCCCAATTCATAACAGGCTTCATTTTAAATTTGACTTTATATGTGACCACAATTTTTAAAATAAACATGATGACTGATTGAAGACGACTTAAAAATCATGTTATAAGTAAGTTAATTTTTTCACAGATTTTGCCAACGTCCTCTGCTGGTCATTTCAGTGAATACATGGTTTCAGGCACTTCTACATTGGTTTCACTGACAGGAGTCTGAAACAGCCAATATACTTGAACTACCACATTTCACATTGGTTTTTTTTCATTTTGTTGAAGTCTTGTTTTATTTAATAATTAATGCTATAGTTGTGTAATCCCTTTACCATGAGGAATAAACTAGGATATTATATGTTATTTGGTGATACAGAAATAAAAGCCAGTTACGCAAACCAGGCAGTTCACGCTCTTCGACTTTTGTAACAAGGCCTTTAAAATTAACAATAAAATACATGACACACAGAAGCAAAAGTAAAGCAGCATGTGGGCGCATTAAAAACCTTGAACTCCGGTATAGACAGGATTCCTTGACATACCTGAGGTCTCATACGAGGGTTCCAGCGAATGTAGTAGCCAACCCAAAGCTCCAGATGGCGCAGGCTGACAACAGGGAACAGCACATGGTTGGAGTAGTTCACATACAGAGGATTTGTGAACTCCTCCAGCTGGCTGTTAATATAAGACCACAGAGAGCCTGTCCTCCTGGGAACCTCCTGTAAAATAAAGATTTGTCATAACACTGAATGTGCAATAAATTCTCTTTTTAATAGAAGACTTTGCGTCCTGCCCTTTATTTAACTACATTGTTAAAATGTGCAGAGAAACAAAAGCTCTCACCTCCTTCACCCTCTGCTGTTCACTGTTACACAAGAATGTCCCAAACAGGCAGCTGTACAGGTGATCCAGAATGGTGACCAGGAAGTATTCATTAAACTCAAAGGCTGCAGGGAACTTAAAAACAAAAAACAGCTTCATTATTATCCTTGAAAGATTTTTCTGAAGATTATTTTCACATTTCTGTATCATTTTTTGTTACCTGACGTGTCAGCTGCCAGACGCAGTCAATGAACTGAATAAAGACAGGTGAACGGTCTGCGTCTGTGTGGTTTTTATCACCATGACCGATTCTCTGGGAGAAAAAGAGGAAAGATAGAAGGAATATCAGTGATGTTACAGGAAAAATCGCCAAGCATTACTCAAAAAGTGTATGAGTGATGTTTACCAGCTGGAAGCGGTGACCAAAGCTCAGCCACTCTTTCTCCAGCAGCACTTCGAAGCCACGAATGGTGCGGTAGTAACCGTCCAGCATGAGCATGGCCAGGGAGGTCAGCTGGGCTGTGCGGTCCCAACCGTCGCTGCAGTGGACCACAACTGATGTTTTCCCAGACTCCACCTTATCTGCAATCCGCAGCGCTCCGGCCAGAATCAGCTACAAACACACACAACTCAGTCAGGAGTCTGGGGATTGGCTTAATTTCCCTTTGTCTTTTTTTTTCCTCATTCCACTGCACAGTGACACATCTCTACGCTCACCTTGATGTGCTCGAGCCAGTGAGTGGACTCCAGATTGGAGAGCCAGTGGGAGTCCTCGATGTTGGGGTAGACCACGTCCTTCAACTTGCGCAGTGACTCCCTCATCACGTGGATGTTGTGAATATCCAAGAACACCAGCTCTGCATTTTGATAAGCGTCCTCACTTTCATATCCGCCCCCTTTCATCTGGAAGAAACAAATGGACATCAGACGGGTTGTATTTTGATCCACTGGCCACGGATAAGCAAAACTTCAATCACTACCAGCTCCAGTACATTGTATGACAGAGGCGTGTAACTTCTAACCTTTGTGTACAGGGGGCGATAACACGACAGGTCCTTGAAATAATGTTTTGAAAATGTTGTGCTTCATAAATATTGCTGTTGAATTTAGATTTTTAAAAGAAACCTTGTTGGCGGCAGCGTTGACACTCGGCCTGGCATCAAAAATGAACAGTTTATGGGACTGAGCATTAGCATCCATGATCGACTGGAGGTATTTCTCATCCTCCTTGCTGCGCTTCCCGGTTACCCCGACCATCGGCTGACTGCAGCGCGTCACAGTCGCTTGGCTCTCCGGATGGATCCACGATAAAACCTACGAAAGGGAGTGTAGCAGATTATCAACACAGGCACAGGAGAGGAGGATTTTATTCGATCTGAAAAAGTGTATCACTCACAGGTATCCTGGACTTCACTCGGAAGGCAGCGACTCTCTTCACCTCTTCGTCTGGTATGTTGACGGGCACGGCGAGAGTTGATGGGTAGGTGTCACACAGCTCGAAGTGTTCGTTTATTTTTGTTATCCTCCAGCTTTCATTGGGTATACCCTTCCAAGAAACACGCAAAAATCAATACCTTCCCTTCCCTCCTTTATCATTAAGCTGACGAGTCCGGGTCATCTTTAAATACCTGTCTTTTGTACTCCGAGACAGCGTCATACACTTTCCACCCGTTTTCAGGAAACACTTGTCCATAATCAAAGGCAAAGATTTGCTGTGGAGAGTTGAAGAAGAAACGTGGCAGTTGATCAACTCGAGTGCAGAGCGGCAGCGTCATAGACAGTGAGGCTGAGAATCACTCACCAGCCCGTTGGAAACGGGAAACGCAAATTTTATCAGCACTTCGAAGATTGACTTCCTGAGAGTGTCCTCCAACTGTTTGTGTGCAAACCGAAGATTACGCACATCCTGCAGAAAGGCAGAGCGACAAGTTCAGGGGTCAAGAGCAGAATGTACGGATGAGTTTCAATGGTGTAAAATCACTGCAGGCAGCAACAGTTATTTCCTAGTACGCTAATGTGGACATGCTTTAAAAAGCAGGGATGACAAGAGGTTCATCTTCTCTGACCTATAAGCAGAACATATAATATACATATATGCATCATCACATTTCTGGCTTGCAACAAGTAAAGCTCTGACCTGTATAGAAAATAAATTCAGTTATTCCAGACCATTCTTGGGTGACTCACCTTGCAAACTAACCCATAGGACACGTCACCGCGGCTTGAAGCACTTCCAATCTTTTCCACACGACTCACCACCCCGAGGGGCAGGTCCAGCACAAACGCTGGTTCCTGGAAACAAACACTACATTAACAAAAGCTTCACATACTCAGGAAACAAATTGTTCTTTAATCTCAAAGCATACCCTTTCAATGCATTTGAAAAACAGTCTGTAGTTAGTAACCATCACTGTTCCCCTCAGTGCTCCGGTGAACGGACAGAAGTAGGTGATGTCTTGGGCTGTGGAGCAAAGTAAGGGGGGGAAATATCTTGATTTAGCCAAATATAGAACAAACCTCTTGAGTTAAGACAGCTGATTGAAGCTGACATTTGTCTTTAATACAGATAATACAACCTACCCATGTCTTGCACAGTTTCATTTGGAAGTAACTGTGGTTCCTCTTTTTCAGAATCCCTAAGCACCTGCTGGAAACATTAGATATAATTTAACATACCAATTAAAGACTGGATGTAAATTTAATATACTAGACAGCTTATTATTGAGTGACAAGGCGTTATAGAATAGATTGAACACTAGTATGTACTTCATACCTTGGCAGGAGTTTTGGGTTTGACCTGAAAGGAGCAGAGAAGAGGAGAGTCACACTTCAGTCACTATTATTAGCTGCCTTAATGAGGAAGCAGGATCTCTGTGATCTATGTGTACGTGCACGGTACTGACCCTGAGCTCCGGGGAAAACTCTGCAGAGGTGGACACAGAGTCCGATGACATGGCAGAGGGCGGCTTGGACTGGGCCGAACGGTCAGAGCGAGAAGTGGACGTACTGTTGAAAGACAGGGCGACAGATGAGTCAGAGGAAACACTGCAGCCATTTCATCACATTTCCCTCGTGTTTTTCTCTTGGTTAATAGACTGTATTCATATAGAGTTTTTCTAGTCTTATCAACTCACTTTGAAGCAAGAACATTTACAAACACAATCATAAGCTGCAGTTTTTCTGTCACATAGGAGCTGTGACAGAGGACTAGGTCATTGAATTTTTTTAACTAAATAGAAAGCTAGGATATTTAACCCAATAGACTGAGCAAGCAGATGAGAAATCCTGCTGCATTTTGGAGCTGAAACGATGAATAATAATCACTGATAAGAAATTAATGTAATTTAAAAGTTATTTATCAACCAAATAGGACGGGCATTCCCTGAGACCAGGATGTGCAGATGTTCTTAAACAAAAATGTTTGAAAAAAATAAACAAGCAGCTTCAAGACGAATAAACTTTTATTTATGTTCTATGCATGTCCTGTTTTTTTTCTTTCTATTTATTTATCAACATGACTGATTATTTAACTGTTTGACTGGATATTGTCTTGTTAAACAGTGTATCACAAGTTTGCAGCATTTTCTAAATAAACATTTGTGAATAGAGAAGTTAAAAGAATGAGCACACCCACAATCTGACATAATCGATCCATCACAATATAGTGAACATCTTATAGCTGCTGGTCAGATCAACTTAACACATGTATGTTCTTAAACTAAATCTGGGCTCCAGAACCACTGAAGGACTTCGAATTAATATTCGATCAATCGATCAAGCATTGATAACAACCGATAAAGATGATGTTAGTTGTTGTTTAGCAGCCCCGCCTGCAGGGTTATATAAAACTACATGAGGATAAGTCGTGTTAACTTTAGCTGGTATATAGTTTAAATTACACTTCTCTGTCTCGCTAAGTGTTGTGTTTAGCATCGACCTGGACAATGAATCAACACTCGGATGACGTGACGAGGAGCGTTTCGAGCCCAAACTGTCGATGCTCGCGCTCTTCTCCATCTTCTCCTCGGTCGACTGTCGGTGTGAAGCCCCGGGAGAGCGACGGAAACCCGGGTAGGTGCGGAGGGAAGTGAAGTGAAGACCCCCTCAAAGTGAAGTCAGAGCGGAGAAACAAAAGGAAGCTGCCATCTTTATCCCAGCAGCCTCCCTGTCACAGGCAGAACAGAGAGGGCGCCCCCTGTCGGACGTCTCCTATGCTGACCCTTCATGGCTCCTCTTCTTCTTCTTCTGCTTTCCGGCAGACACTAGAAGCTGCATTGCTGCCTCCCGCCGGTATGGAAAATCCACTGCAGTTTGTGCCCTCAAAACGTATATCTTGCAATATTATTTTGTAGTTTAAAAGAAGTGTAGAACTTCAATAGTTCTCTCCTTTTTATACATCCTATCACCAAGCAGTGTTTAAAAAAAAATTATTTCTAAGTCCCTCCTTTCTTTGTCATAGAGTTGCCAATGCATCAAAACAGTGGAAAGAGTATACAACCTGAAATTGATGTTATCCTAATTGTGAAAGTCCCAAATGATTCTGAAGTTCGTTCCTGATTCGTTCTCTGTCCTTTATTCAGGAGACATAACGTTTCATGGTTTGTGAGTTTGTATTCGTACAAACATCAAACCCATTCGTTATTATACGTTTCTTTATAATAGTTATAAAGTATTAAAGAGATTTATTGTATCAAAATAGACAAACGGTGGAATAAATATATATCTTTTCTCTCTTATCCCAAACATCAGTCTTTATCAGATAAATTCTTAGGAGCCATATCCAACCAACCCAATTTATTGAAATGATAAAAAAGGACAGAAGGATTCAGATGCAAAATCACATTTAACAACTAAACCCACTTTGTTTAAGCTTTATTCAAAGGATGCAAATTAATTTATATACAACATTTTATCTGTTGTCTGTAGAGAAACTCACATTTAAATAAATAACGTATTTAAATGCATTAGTTGTTTCTACAAGGTGGAACGATGAGACTAAAGAAATCCGTTTAATAAAAAAAAACCCACAGACAAACAATAAAATGAACACACACCAAGTCCTTTACTTTACATATTTCTCCATAAATTTCTTGTGGAACTCAGAGCGCAGCGTGTCGTTGATAAAGCGTTTCTCTTTCCTTGCCTCGTCCACTCCTTTGGCGCAGTTTTTGAACACGACGTCGTCATCCCACCTGGAAAAATATAAACAAATTTATTTTGATGATTAGTATTGAGTGAGAACTTATTTTCCGAAAATAAAAAAATTAAATTGTTATGCATTTTTGTGTGTGCGTGTGAGGTACCTTCTCTTGACCCTGAATGTAGTCTGAGTCACGGGCATCGGTTGCTGTTGACCTGCCAGGTGAATCAATGGATTTCCACTCAGGATGTTCTCCATGCGAATCCGCTCCTCCTCTGCCTTTTGCTCCCGCTCCTAAGATGAGAAAAGATTTGAATTCATGAACTAGATGGGGGAGTATTGACCTCCTCTCAAATATAACCAATGTCCAACTCTAAACATAGAGTAGGTGCAAACACTTTACCTTGCGTTCCTGCTCTTCAGCCCGCTCTTTCTTGATCTTCTCCAGTTCAGCCAGAAGAGCTGCAGTGTCGTCGTCATCACTGTCCTCCTCAGAGTCCTCGTCCTCATCATCCTATAAACAAACAAGCATTACCGGTGAGAAAGCTTGATGGGGGCGAAAGTGTCCACTAAGTCTCAAAGTGGCAGCACTTACGTCAGTGAGGGGGTCATCTGCGTCAAGGTTGGCTGCTGGGATCTGATCCAGTCTAGGCCTCTTTGAAGATGACGAGGAAGATGAGGAAGTGGTGTGCTCTGCAAAATTTGGTCAGTGCAGTATTTTAAGTAATCGTTTTCATGGGTATAAATGTTCATTAAGTCATCTGTAATACTCATTAAGTCTAATATTTGCAGACAGACAAACCTCTTGGTCCCCTCTCTCTTGTCTTATCACGTACAGCTACACGCTCTCGTTCCTCCAGCTCCCTGCGGAAGTCACGGGCACGCACCTCCTCGACATTATCCTGAGTAGGTTGCCTGAGGATGGGAGGGCATTGAGGGAAAAAAGGAATTTAGATTCCAGCAAACAGCCACCGAGCTGGTATTGGCATCTGTCCTGAGTGATCTAATCGCAAGAGCTTAGTACTAAGAACAAGTGATAACACAACGAAATAAGTCTTGAGGTCTGATCACACTCAGAGGTGGTTTGGGACAATGTTAAAAGACGCTTGGAACAGGGCCATAGAAGATGCATTGGGAACAGTTCAGACAGCATCTTCACTGGATGGATGTAAATGAATACCTGGCTGACCAGGAGAGGAGTCAGTCACACACAGATAACAACCCAAAACACCATTCTCGTTGGATCTGCTGACCTGTATTTGATCTTGGTGTGACCTGGAAGATCTCGGCTGGAGTACTGTTTGGACAGAGCGCTCAGGTCTCCTTCTCCTTTACCTCGACCTCCTCTGGCTGGCTCAAACGTCGGTCTCGCAGCTGTTGTCATCTTGGTCGGCTCTGCTGTGGAAAACACATAGAATCAGAACGAATATAAAACTAACACGCCACGATCTGAAGAATGTCCAATAGGGATGATGACAGAGTTATAAGCAGGCAGCTCCTGAAAGAAGTGGGACTGCCACACAAAGACAATTTGACATTTTTAAAAAGCTGATTTTTCAAATATTCAGCTTTGGATTTCTGGGCTGTTGATGAGACACTTTAAAATCACCAATTTTGCAGCTTAAGCATTTGCTAGTAATATCTAACTTTAGTTTTCATACAATAAACAGTAGAAGAAGCTGCACAACACAAAACAAAGCCTTCTATAAGTGAGCACCTTGGATGTTTACGTAAACAAAATAACAAGCATGTAACTGATATGTTGTATTTGTGAGACATAAAACACGTATTATTACAGAAATGACGCTGATTGTAAAAGAATAACAAAGCACGAACACAAGTTATCTCGTTAGCCGCTGTAGCTAAACGATGCTAGCAGGCTAACCAGCTTCAACAGCGCTTCAGATCAGGTAAACAAAGCTTTTTCACGTCACCAGCAGTTTTCACACCGTCAACACTGATTGTTTCAGAAAGTTACATCAAAGCGATCAAAACAAAACTCAAAATAATTGTTATAAGAGACAAACAGAGGAATCAGACTTACGACGCTTCCACCACACGACAAAACGGAAGTCCCGATACGACGATTAATTTGTACGTAACGTCCGGTAGAAAAGGTGCGTTCAAACGCACTTGGAACCGAGAAAAACCAGATTTTTAAGATATGACTCTAATAATACTATAAATAATAAAAGTTAATTATTCTGTGATCACGATACAAAAGAAACAGTTAGCAGAGTTTTCCCTTTGTCAGAACAAGGAAACAATAACGTGCAGGCATGTTGTGAGGGAGATCAGATAAACAATATTCCAACCCTCCACCACGTGATGCATGCCTGCTGTCTAAGGAGGTTCTCTCATCACCTGCTTGTTTCCCTGTCACCTTTCAGCACAGGGATTAAAAAGAAGTAATGTTGCCATTGTTGCGTTAGTTGAACATACTGTACTCAGACTGTACTGTTCTCTGTACACTGTGTTTTACGTGGTTGTTATCTAGAAGCTCTGTAAGTCACAAGACTTAGTTTGGGTACATTGCAAACTGCATAGTTACCATTCCTATGCAGACATATATGTGAACAATGTTGTGAGGATAAAAAATACCAGGGTCAAAGTAAAAGTCATTTCCACAGATTTAGATTAAATCGATCCAATGTATCACATTTTCAGAAGGTTGTAAATATCCCTACATTAAGTCTCATTATATCAAATATTCATGACCAGTTCTCAAATCTATCATGGGAATCAATGACAGTGGAGACAGCTACAGGAAAACAAGGCTGAACAGCTGGCTGTAACTTTGAACTGTATAGTCCCCAAGTGGGGAACACAGTAAACATAAATCATTATAAAATACATGCAAAATACAAAAACAAAAAAAGTTGAATGTTAATAAGAACAAATCTTCCACACCTGGTTTCTGTTACGAATGGTGGAATGTTCTGCTGGATTCCACACAACTCTTAAATATCCAGCATCTCAAAGGCCATACTTCCTAAAAGAGGGCATAACTGCGTAAAACACGGGAAAGCGAAAAACGATATGAAATTCCAGCAAATATTTGCATTTAGATGTGATTGTGGTTCCCTGCAAAATGTATGGTTACCTCTTTGTATGATGTGATTTGATGTGTGTGTGTGTATGTGTCTGTGTGAGTGAGTATTATATTTTATAGTCAGTTCACCTAAATTAGTAAAAAAGTATTATTTCTTTCTTGTATCATGCAGAGTCCAGCTTTCTCACACCTTCCTGATAGGATGAACTCGAATGGGTTGTGGTGCTCACATCATTACATTTAAAAATCTGTGGTATTGTTTCTTCATAGAGACAATTTCCCTGATAATAAGGGATCCACAGATATAACTTTGAATATTTGAGTTCATTAAATATTACCTAACGTAAAAGTTTAGGTTTAAATGGGTCATGTTTGCAGCTGTTTTAGTTTTGCTTTGGTCGGATGCATCTAAATGTAAAGAACGTTGACAGGTGGTGATAAGGCCATAGACTGAATTCCAAGCAGTTGAAGATCCGGTCTACCTGGATTCCTAAAGGAGCGGCATCTTTGAAGTTAAATCAAACAAGATGGAAATGTTTCTTGTGAAATGCATCAAAATGATGAGCGGCAGGGTTTCATTTACATCAGTGTAGAAGGTGCAGTGTGCAGATCTCAAGTCAGTGGAATAAAAAAAGAATTCCGGTGAATGCTAACTCGAATCTTGGGTTTGAATTGTGCAGCTGTTACACATCAGACAAGCAGTAACAATAAGAATGCTTAGAATATTTATTTGTCGAACAAGCTGTTTTGAGAAGATTCCTGTCAAACAGCTATGGAATGCGTCAGTTCACAGAAATGTAGCATGAATTATATGTTAAATGGCCCCTGTCAATCCATCCCACCCGCCCCCATGACCAGACTGCATGGCATCATCTCAGACTGGATGGTGCGGCAGGAGGGATGGAATCTTACATGAAAAGGGGAGGGGGCTCGGGTTGAACTGTCTCCTACCTGTGATCCAGAGATCAGAGCCGGCCTGACACCACTCAGCGCTGACACTGGTGACTTAACAGGTGAGAACAGCAATATGGTGCATGAGTGGACTTGACTTTGTTTCTGATTTCATTGACTCTGCAGGGCAAGGGCTCATTGCAGAGTCAGAATGCCTTAAATTTTCGATGCATAATGAATTTGACCGGGTTAATTGTCGCTGGCTCGTCTCCAGAGAGTTTTCATCAGAAGTGATTAAAGCACTAAGAGCAGGGTGAAATGTTAAGAGGGGCTCAAGGAGAGTGAGGATGCACAGTGTGATGTGATGCTGTAAACACAAGGAGGATTCACAACATTCAGAGTGAAGGGAACATGCAGTCATTATTTTCAACTGGTTGATATTTTTCTGAACAGTTTTAATTTAATGTAAAAAGTGGTAAACACTGGGCTCAGACTGAAACTGTGCACGAGGAGCTGTTGAGTATTGATCAAAACACTTGCAGAATGTCACTTTTATGTTCTGAATGAATTGTTTACAAGCAGAATGTAGTTTTACTGCTACTGTTTGAGGTGTGTGATCACTGTATAAGTCACTGGTGAAACTAAGGAGAAAGAAACTATGCAAAAATAACATCTCTGCATACAGCAACTACTGTTTGTTTTGCATTGATGTTTAAAAAATGGCTATGATAACTTCATCTTGACCATATTTCAACAGGTTGAACATCTGAGAAAATATTAGCATCATGACGCAATGTAAGTTCCACTCAAATTCAATATTTCTTCCTTTAACGAGATTAAAAACTGTTGTGTGAGCATCATGAGTGTGCACGGGTTTCCTGACATGTGCGGGTGTGTTGCAGACGTTGACAGAAGCCAGGTGTTAAAAACCACCAAGGTGCGGACATCGCTGAAGAATGATGGCAGCTGGATCCAAAGCTCGGGACGGGGAAAAATAGTGCAAGACGAAGCAGAGTAAACCTTAAAACAAATATTAGAGACTTTGTGTTTTTTTCTTGTGTGCTGTGGTGCAGTTTGGCATCGCTTCTATTGCATCCTATGAAAACTAGGATCCTGTTTGGTAGTTTTAATTCTACACTATGAACACAGATTTTTTACTTAATTTGTTTTTTACATAAATGGGGCAACAACTTCCTCTCTCTTGCAGGACGGACTTCGGTGAGGAGACCACACCCGCTGAACTCAAGCAGAAGTCATACGTCCTCTCCACGGCCAAGATATTTGAGTGAGTGCTTCAGTATGAATATTCAGATGTGAACGTTATCGGTGTTCTTGACTTATTTAAAAAGTTCAAAATGATTTTGAACAAATGGGTTTCTCAGAAAAAGTTCAGAAAGAAGTTATTGAGCTACTTCCGATACAAGAGGTATTAAAGCAGTGGAAAGACATAAGTGGTGATGATTGATTTTAGCATCAGAGAAAAATTATAAAATAGCTGTTGAGTCTGAGAAAAAGAGTTGCATCATTATATAGAGCAAATATATGTCAGAGACGAGTGAGAGAAATCTTTTGATATTATAAATATTGTAGTGGCCGTTCTGCAAATCAATTCAAACCATAGACTTGCATCTTTCAGCGGATGATAACTGAAAACATTTTTAAAGCTTCAGGCACAAATCCTGAACCTATTGCATTGATATTACATCACCTTCCATTAACACGTACATGACACACAAATGCACAATTACAACCTACACTTTTTAGACAACATATTCATTCATAACTGTCCAATGGACCGTACACTTTTAGAACTGTCCAGCAAAAGATTAAAAGAGTCACAAGTGAAGTGAGTCAACAGTTTCAAGGAGGTGTTACCATTTCTCTTCTCAGTGTGAGTGTAAAAAAGAAAAGACAAACATGTCAGTGTTTCACAGCAGGCTTGAACACTGTGAAGAAGCTTTCCCTGTGCCTGTATTGGTTTCATCAAGATCAATTAGATAAATTCTGGGAAAACATTGAAATATCCTTTCTCCCATTGTCAAAGAAATATTTTTAATAATTAATAATAATTCCTGCACCTACACCAACATTTAATTGTTTTTTTCCTGACCCATACAAAATCCTTCAACCAAGTTTTTGTGGAGATCCATTCAGTTCTCTGGGTAATCTGCTTAAAAACCAAACCAATCTTCTAACAAACAGAAACATAACGTCCCTGGCGGAGGTAAATAGTGAATACTCACAAAGAGGAAACAGAATTTCATACAGCAGAAACTTGGCCTGTAGTTTTCTTTATTTTTGGATTTGAAAACGTTTTGTCTCGTTTAGTGTTATCTAGACTCACAAGCTGTGAACCACCGTCGAGCAGCATTCCAACATTTAATCACTACACCTGAACACGACGTTGAAAACATCCACACACTCCATTCTTCTCTGCGAGCTGACAAACACAGCGCTCTGCAGGAAGCCTCCTTCCTCAGAGGTACTAATTGGCCATTTGACAGTCATGAGTAGTAATGAGCTACAACGAGGGTCCGGCTGCTGTGAGCTCTCCTCCAGTGTGCACCCCCTGTGCTGACGTGGCAAAGGAAGGGTCAGCTGCTTGGCCCATGCTGTGCGGTGGCATTAAATGTCCCTCAGTGACAACAAAGTGGTTCAGCGGGTAAATACCACATTTGCTAAAGCCTTCCTTGACAATCCTGGCGCCCTCCTCTTCCTTTGCTAGCTGATACGTCCCTTTGAATATGCCTGAGAACTCCTTCTTGCTGATTGCAAAGTGAGTGTCAGTGCTGCAGCCTTCCCCTAGGAGCGCTGCGAAGCGCTGCCTCAGCAGAACAAAGAGTCCTGCGTTGAGCGGTTGCAGGATGTGAGAGCAGTGAGACGGGAGGCACAGCAGGACGACCTCCTCCTTGCGAGCGGCCTCCACCACCTCCAGGTTCACCGGTGACTTGTGGCCGTCAAAAATCAGCAGCAGGGGACGCTGCTTTGGTGCGTGCAGGAGAAAATGTTTGAGGAACCATTTCTTAAAGAGGTCCGAGTTGATACACCCTGAACCGGACCACCCGTAGAGGGCGTTTGGGGGCCCTTGTGTCTTGTAACACACTCCCCCTGGATAGGCCTTTGAGTAGACAATAAACGGGGGAATGTCCTCTCCAGCAGCGCTAAAGCAAGCCAGGACGGAGATGTGGTCCCTCAGTCCCAGCACTGGTCTGCAGCCTAAACTGGCCGGTTTGGGGACGAGCACCCTCTTCCTGCTCAGTTGAAAGCCCGTCTCGCTGCAGTTGAAGATTTGGTGAGGCTTGTCTCCGAGCCCATGAGCATCTATGACGCTGCTCAGCAAATGGAAAAACTGGTCCACTGCTCCCTTCCTCACACACACTGTTCTCCCACGGACGACATTGTCCGCTGGCTGAATGGCGATGGTCTTCTCCTGCCGTTTTCTAAAATTGAGCCACCAGGTCTGGCCCAGTTTGGAGAACGCCACCCTCCGATGCTGCCGCTTGTAGATGGACGAGGCGAAGGACACCAGCTGCTGCTTGGTGAGTGGGAAGCCATGCTTGGACATGTGCAAGGAGAACTCCACTAGCAGCTCCTCGTCAGCAGATGTGATGAGCTGAGCTGGCCCGCTGCGGCTCCCCGGTGTCACCCGGCCACTGACTCTGTCCCCCAGGGACGATTTGGGGACTGCGAACTCCTTGGCAGCTTGCCTCACCGTGCACCTCCCGGACTTCACCTCCATCAGTGCACGCTCCATGGCCTCCTCCGTCCATTTCTTCTTCTTCCTCCCAATTTTGTCGAGATGGTTTCTTGACGGCATTTCTTCTAGAAGGGCGCAGGAAACAGTTAAACCAACATGCTAGCTACAAATAAGTCTAGACATGTATTACTAAAATCAAAAGACATAAAAAATAACAACCTTTTCACACTTAATTAAACAGATTCTTACACTTTTGACTTTATCTGGCCCCTTTCCTGACCAACAGGATATCTTGTAATGGATCGTTGCATTGGGCTGAATTTGGCATCTGATTTTCTAGTTCAAAAAGAGGTAAAATAAAACTTAAAAAGGAAATATTTACCTCCATCAAGAAAATTATGTTTTTGTCTGACAGTTAGCAGGTTATACAAAAACAACTGGACGCCGCATTGCCACACAACTTGGTGGAAGGATGCAGTCTGGAAAGATCTCATTGAATTTTACTGCAGATCCACGATTTAGTTTTTCTTTAACTTTGCATTTTCTCACAGTCATTGATGGCTCAGAGAATAACTTCAGATCGGGCATGTTTTGGGACTGGTGTTGAATGAATCCAGATCTAGAGAATTTAATGTAGATTCATAAAAGAGACCGTCAGGACTTGGCAGAGGTTACAGCCTGTCAACTCTTCTGATAAACGTGTATGAAGACAGAGAAGAACACACAGAAATGCATATGTTTGCCAAGTGAGACTAGTGTCTTATTAAATGAACAGGGTTAGGGGAATGTAGCATTATTCATTAAAATGACATTTCATTTATTCAGGCCACATATACATGGGTCAAGATGCAAGATGCCTGCAACACAGCGACTGTTTCAGATCCAACTCAGATCTGTTTCGTCTGAATGATCCACATTAAGATCGTTCATTTTGACTCTATCTTCTGAGTCATATCGTTGCCTGGATGTAGAAAACCAGTAAAACGTTTCCTTGTTGTCTGAAAATATTAATAGCTTTCATTTTGAAACAGGGTTTTCTGATTTACTGAAACTGGTGAAGCTAATTTAACTCAAGTATCTAAAAGGAGGCTGCTGTTGCTTTAGCTGTAAAACTAAACAGTTCGTGTATTTATTCCACACAAGGCTGAGCGGGACTTACTTGTTGTTGGGGAATCGTCCTGCTAACTTTTCATGGGGAAAAGAAAACAAGTGGTCCAGTGTTGGTTGTTGTCACACCGCGCTGCTGCTGTTCAGAAACAGGAATGTAAAGACTGAAGGTTTTTAAATGAACTTAAGCGTAAAAACATGAACTACAGTGTGGCGTGTATTCTGTAGCCGCTGCTACGAGTCTTTAACAAACTGGAAACACGCGGTGACACTTTACTTTGACCATGTTTTGCTGCTGGGCTGGAAGACAGGATATAGCGGAACACTGCCGGAAGTTTAGAAAAGCCGTCTTCAGAATAATAGTACCTTTCTTCCTGTTACCAAAATAAGTGTCAAGCTCGCATAAACAATATATTACATTTTTTTTTGATAAACGGATAATCATTTTCTTCTTTCTTTCTTTCTTTCTTTCTTTCTTTCTTTCTTTCTTTCTTTCTTTCTTTCTTTCTTTCTTTCTTTCTTTCTTTCTTTCTTTCTTTCTTTCTTTCTTTCTTTCTTTCTTTCTTTCCTTCCATCCTTCCTTCCTTTCTTCCTCCCTCCCTCCCTCCCACCCTTCACTCCTTCCTTTCTTTCCGTGCAGTCTACGTTATAAAGTTTTTGGATGAGCGGCTGTCAAGACATAAAAAAAGAACACTGTCCGCTCCAATTTATTTATGAGTACTATGGGCAGGAATATTGTTGTATTATTTATCCTTGTACTTCAGATTCACATTTTTATCTTTGCGCGACCTCGTTCGTGTGTCCTTGGCGAAAGCTGCATCAGCATCAGATTTGTGGAAGTACACTTAAATACATATAAATTGACCAGTATGCAGCTGCTTCATCTTGAGCTTGTAGTCAATACTAAATAATAAATAAAACGAATGGAGCCACATTAGTTATAGAACTGAGGAATATGGTAATTATTACACCCATTGCTTTCTAAAAGATCTATTCATGTGAATATATATATATATACATTTTTTGGGGGAGTTATAAGTTATCTTTTCTTGTATACACTGTATTATTGTCTAAACTGTATTGTTTTGACATATTCTTGTTCTTTGTATTTGTATTTATTTTTATTATCTTGATAGCACAAACATGCAGTAGCAGATGTTGTTGTTTACTAGTACTGCAGCAGATGAGAAGCACAAACTGGGACTCTGAGTCAACTCATGCGTAACTGGATCAAATTCCTTGTTCGTCACGTCAGCGCAAAGTGTTTGGTGTTACATCACTTTATACTGCACTTCAGAACAAAGTCTTACATCATTTTTATTCATTTAAGGCTTTTATTTTTTATTTTTGTGTCATCAATCAAAGTAACTGGTGTTTCTGCTTTTTCAACGGCTTGTGTAGTGGGAACATGGAGTTTCTGCTTGTCTCGTAGACAGTCTATTTCAATTTAATATTTTTGGATGAAGCTCTCACTTATATAAAATAATAAACAGGGTTAAATAATCTAAAACTTGTTATAAGGTTAAATATGCCAAGGTTCTTTTCAAGGAATGTTTCTTATAATTACCCTGCAGATCAGTGGAGGATCCTGTGAGTCCTCCTCCCAAACCGACAACTGAAGGGTATGTATAGGTGCTGAATCTTAATTAAAAATAAACAGTGCAAAATATGAGAGACTACACACTGCTCCTTTCTGAACCCACCTGTTTCAAGGTTTGCATTATTAATCTCCTTTAAGCCTGAACTTTTTAACAGAATATCAAATTCAAGATTTATTGGTGTTATGAGTTCATTGTTTCCTCTCTTTTGCTTTAGTGATTCAGCTACAGAATCACCATCACTAATGACAAACGGTGAAGTTGTTCTGCCCCAAGAAGATGCTCAGCCTGGGGGGTCAACAGAGGAGACCACAGACGATACAAAGTGAGTATATGATGCAAGTATGAAGTTGCTGAGTATGTTTTTGTGTGTGTCTTTTATTACATATAAAGGTAGTAAGGGGCTTCTTCTCTGTTACAGGCCCCAAGAACCCACAGAAGAACACATCCAAACTGATGAAGCACAACCAGGCAACACAGCTGAAGAAAACAAGGAAGGAGTTGCTGATGCACCAGTTGACCAATCAAATGCAGGAGACAAAGAGAGCGCCGCTGAAGTCTCTGCAGATATTCATGTCCAAAATGAAGAACTGACATTTTCTTCAACAAAGGAAAACCCAGAGGCAGCCTCTCCTGCAGAGCCAGTCGAGCAACTGGTGGTAACAGCTGAAAGTGAAGTGGAACATGCTGTTAGAGCAGCTGAGCAGTCGATTGGAGATCCAACCCAGGACAAGGTCTCTGCAGATGCTGACGTGGAAGATCCTGTTGCAGAAACCTCAGATGTGGCTGGAACAGAGGAGAAAAAAGAACCTGCCGAAGTCCCCGCTGATTCTTTCCAGGTCAATCCTCAAGAGGAACCGTCAGTCGAAACTGAGCCAGCAAATGACACACACTTGGAGGTTGCAACGGTAGAATCAATTAAGCAAGCTGCAGAGATTCCTCAGGAAGACGCTGCAGATATTCATGTTCAAAATGAAGCACCGGCGTTTTCTTCAACAAAGGAAAACCCAGAGGCAGCATCTCCTGCAGAGCCAGCCGAGCAACCGGTGGTAACAGCTGAAAGTGAAGTGGAACATGCTGTTACAGCAGCTGAGGAGTTGAATGAAGATCCCACCCAGGACAAGGTCTCTGCAGATGCTGGTTTGGAAGATCCTGTTGCAGAAGCCTCAGATGTGGCTGGAACAGAGGAGAAGAACGAACCTGCCGAAGTCCCTGCTGATGCTTTCGAGGTCAAAAACCAAGAGGAACCTTCATTCGAAACTGAACCAGCAAATGATACACACTTGGAGGTCGCCATGGTAGAATCAACTGAACAAGCGGAAGAGATTCCTCAGGAAGATGCTGGAGAGGTTTTTGAGGCTGTAGCTGCGGTTGTGGTAGAGTCTTCAAATGATATAAGTGACCGGATTCATGCAACACCAGAAGAAGAGGCTCCTCTGAAAAACAGTGTGGAACCAATTCCAGATTTGTTGTTCGACTCTCTAGCCAATTCATTAAATCTCAGTCCTGTATCAGATTCACTGAATCAGTCTGCTGCCAACACCACAGTTGAGTCTGAAGAGTCAAATGTTGATGCTGCAGCTCCAGAAGAGGCAGTTTTAAAGACCAGAGCTGAACAGATGCCCGAGAGTGAAGTCCAGCCTGTTGACGACACCGCACCTGAGAAAGCAGTAGATCCTGTGCAGGTGGAGTTGGACATCACTGACGCTGTTGAACCTGGAGCAGACTCAGAGGGTGGAGCGGTTCAGAGTGTGTTACCTGATGGAGGCATTGAACTGACAGATGCATTGGATGTGGAGCCGCCCACAACTGTAGCTGCTCCTGAACCTGGGGACGATCCCGAACAGTCCCACTCAGAGGAGGCGGAACCGAAACAGTCTGATGAAACCAATACGTGAGTGAACGTCACAGTCATTCTTGTTTTCTATGATACAATTTTCACATGTTTTTACCTGAGCTATGAAATGCATCTCATGGATTGCTCATTTTTTTTATAGCACTGATTTGTTTCAAAAGCCCAGAGAGGAGCAACGATCCAAGTACACTCTGAAAGTGACCAGGTAACATCTCACTTTAAAGACCATGCCCTTATGGAATTTCAAAATGAGCTCTTAAAGTCACTTTTATGGTACAAACCCTAATGTTTGTTGACAGATTCAAATTGAGGATAATTTGTCTTTCTCACTTTCTCTCTATTTCAGTAATGGCAAAGCTATTTGTTCGTTCTGTGACCGAATTATTGATGGAATGATCAAGCTCACATTCAGCGAACCTCTGCTGACCTGCCATGCTGAGTGTCTAAAGGTGTGGTGATATATATATACAGGCTGTGTGTGTGTGTTTGTGTTTGTGTGTGTGTGTGTGTGTGCGTTCACAAACATGCTATTGTCATGGTATGATGTTGCTCTTGACCATCTTTTGCAGTGTGTGCGTGTTCCCACGTGTGTGTACGTATGTATTTACTGACATGCTCTTCTCATTGCATCATGTTCCTCTCAACCAGCCTTTGCTGTGTGTGTAGGTGTGTGTGTGTGTGTGTGTGTGTGTGTGTGTGTGTGTGTGTGTGTGTGTGTGTGTGTGTGTGTGTGTGTGTGTGTGTGTGTGTGTTGATAAGCATGCTTTTGTCATTGATTGATGATGGTTTTGACCATCTTCTGCAGTGGGTGAATGTGTGTGTGTGTGTATGTGTGTGTGTGTGTGTGTATTTGCTGACATGCTCTTCTCAATGCCTCATGTTGACGTTGACCATCTCTTGTTGCAGTGTGGTGTGTGTGCTAAGGACCTTGGAGAGTTGCTGAGACCAATGTTTCTGCGTGACCAGTTGATCCAGTGTGATGGCTGCTTCTTCTCGAGACGTGAAGCCTGAATGTTGTCTGAAGACTCAAAGTATACTGTGATTAATGGGCTGAGAACCTCTGTTTCCTTTATATAAATTTTCTCATTAACGCTTTTAAGGACATTTTGTCAGGGTTGGGTAATCTGCAAAAAGCCTCTGCAACTTATTATGTCTTACAACAACTGCCAAAGATCCTTGAATGAAATACTTTGCAGGTAGCATACATGATTTTGGGTGCAATGTACTTTATATGGATACAATAAAGTCACTGCTTAATGCTTTAGATTTAAATTGTTTATTCAGCCTTAATTTCAAAATGAGCACAAACAACACTCAGTAGAAGGGCTACACGTCAAACACTTGGAGGCAAGTTATCGAAGCGTCAACACCTCAGTGGCATAAAAACAGCTTATTTCAAGCAGTAACTGAAAAACCTTGGGGAAATTGATACACATGTGCAAGATCACCTCAGCAGTGTTTTTAAACAAAGCAAAAATGCGTTAAAATTGCATGCCTTGTAAGTGACACTAAGAGGAAGATAGGAGAGAACATATGTACATTCAGCTATACTTGCTCTAGTACACACACAATACACAAGGTGGTGAGAATGAGGCTGTGGAAACATCACATTCAAGACCCTTGTACGCATCAGTAAACACTGGATGGTGTGTTAGGATTTTTCCAGATGAGCTGTCATTACTCTTAATTATTCATAAAACATCATACATCACAATCTGACAACAGCATCTGCACCAGTGAAGCCTCATAAAAAAAGAATAAAGCTGCAAAAGGAAAGTGAACAACAAATCTAAGAGAATCATCTGAGATGAGGATTCGCTGCTGGGGGGTGAATTATCTTCATCTCTCCGTCTGTTGTTCATACAAAACACTGATGCTGTTATCGGACAGGCCTAATAGAAATACAAGCAGGGGATTCCAGGTGTTGGAGGTCGCGGTTTCCAACCGGATGAAAGGAAATTTGCGGTTGGAAAGGTGTTGACCGTCCATCTCGTAGCCAGGAGATGGGGTTGACTGGGATGAAGATGTCGGGGTTAGCGGACACCTTTTCTGCCCAGAAACCGCAAGACGGCGTAGTTGTAGGTGGTGGCAAACAGATACACAAACTGGGAGACAATGGGGTGGAGGATGGAAGAAAAGACAAAATCAGGTTTGCGCATATGTGTTGGGAAAATGTAAAAACAACATGGACAAGCATACAGGTAACATTCAATTGGCTCAACTGTAAGGTCGAAGTTATTTTTTACTACAAAAGACAAATCACCCATTGGTCTTTAGCCATACAGGCACTTTTTGTTTGGATTTGTCCAAATTTCTTGATAAATATCAGATGCCACTACAGCTTATTTGCAAGACTCACATTACAAACTGAATTTGACAGTCACCTCTATTATTCCAGATAATGGCTTCAGAGTGAACAGTGTTGCAAGGAACTACTTTCCATTTAAGAGTAGTTCTACTAAAACTGTTCACATCAAGGCCTGAGGATCTTGAAGGCTGACAGGGACACTTTAGTTGTTTTGAAGAGAGCTGCTGAGTCATGCGTCAACACTTTTTGAAGCACCATAAATGTCATTCACTTCCATTGTTTTTATTGAATGGCAGCCAAAACCTCAGAGAGAGATACTGTGAGATTTGACCAAAACAAAGCTAAACACCATGAAATATCTATTTTTTATACTTTATATACAATCATTTGGCTTCATAGAGCATATAGATTGGATTTTATTGCTGGGATTACCTATAAAAACTTGTATATATATAAAGATATAACAAAAATGTTAGACCTAACAATTGCTTACCAGTGCTAAGAGAGTGACCCCAGCACCAGCAAATGCAGCAATGTACAAGTCATAGGTGACGTAGAACTGTAAGACATAAGAAACACAGGTCAGAGTATTGAACCAATCCTTATTCCATAATATAAAAATACTCATTACATTTACATTCATAGTTTGATGAATAATAAATGAAATATCTATGATTAATAATTTATAGTGGATTTTTCATTGGCTTCTGTGATTCTTCACACGGGTGTTAAATGAGAAATAAAAATGCAGAACTGTGTAAAAGAGATTATTGGATTCCTCTACTCACTTCGCTGGTTTTGCAAATGGATGCCAAGGTCATTCCACAAGCTTTGCCTGGCATCGCATTCCAAGGAAGGAGACCTTAAATGAACACATGACGTAAGTGTTGTATCTCTTATACCGGGGCTGAATCACAATGAGTTATGATGCATTTAAGTGCCAGATCGCACATCGGGGGGGAAAAGCAGTGACTAAAGATACAGGCATAGTTATCTTCATTATTTCATAACTGATTCAACAAGCAGTTTTGCATCCGCTCCCTGATGATTAATTCATCGCTCTCAGGGCCGACATTAGCATTCTCATCAGGTGGAGCAGCGGTCAGTCATTATCAGAGCAACGCACCATACTGTCTGGCGTCCATGCAAATCCAGCCGTGCTGATTAATGCTGGGGGTTGTCTCGGCCAGGATGTTGATGTTGTGGCAGGTCTGCTCCATGTTGAACAGGAAGAAGACCGGGATGGCACTGAAGGCGAACACCACCAGCCAGATGAACGCCAAGATATACGTCACAATGATGAACTGTTGGGATAAGGGAGTACAGTACATAGGGTCAGAGAGATGTGGCGAGGAAAGCTCAGGTGATGAATGTGCTGTCGTTGAATCCGCTATCAACCATAACTCATGGTTCTGTGTGGAAATAACCGAAACAAATAACATTTGATTATGGTTAAGAGCCTAGACCTCAGCAATTTATCAATGACCAGTCATCACTGGATACTCCACCCCAGCCCCCCCTCTCCAGATAGCATACAGGTGTGGGCCACTTCAGGGCAATGATGCAGCACTTCTGGCCTTCTGGTGGTCCGGACAAAATGGATGTCAGCCTGCATTGTACCGCTGGTAAAACAGGAAATGTGGTCCAAATATCCCTAAACTAATTTGGGCCTATTTTTGGCAAACATGAGGTGCACTCGGCAAGGTGTATTTGGTTAACTTGGCCAAAATAGCATATAACTAATTTGGGCCACCTTTGTCCCCTTCAGTTGACATACTGTATTGGTATGGCTTACTTCTGACCCAGATCCGGCAAACAGTAGCTGACCAGCCAAGTACCATCACTCCCAGTATGCGGGCCGGACAACAGTGTAGTATGACAGTGTGGGCCAGATCTGAGCCAAAACTATTTTGCTATGCGGGTTACTTACTCCTCCTCCTCCTCCTCCTCCTCCTCCTCTTTCTTACCGTCAGACTGAGGCAGCGTCCACAGTGGGTGCTCCTGAATTCACCAAAGGTCTGCTTGACAGCGCTCGTGGTGTAGAAGCCCTCAGCCAGAAGCAGGATACCAAAGAGGAAGAAAAAGGATGCCAGGCCATAGATCACAAACTGGAAATATTTGATACTGGAAAAGTCACAGGGGGGGGAAACAGTCAGTGCAATGAAACAACTCTTCTGAGGTTAAAAACAAAGATTTCAGAGAATTTAATGCAGCGTCACTCACAAAGACGCCATGACCTCATAGTCCTGAGGGTTGCGGGCGAAGTAAGTCTCAACAAGAACGGCGGTCTGGGCCAGCGCTTCGTGCCCGCAGCCACAAAATAATGCCATGCCAGCATAGCACAGCAGGGTGGCCACCAGGGACGGGTAGGGCACTGCCCCAATGCACCGGACACAGCAATCATAACAACCTGAGGGGGCATAATATATCAGCACACAGGCGGCACACACCGCACATATAAGCACACAGCACATCTACGCCACAGTGGGGTGAACTCGGTCACCCTGTCGGGGAGCTATGGAAAAGGCCTCGCTCTGTCTGCAAATCCATGAGCATTCACCAAAACCCCACCAACAGGCAAGAAAGCAACAGAAGTAAAAATAAAAAAATTAGACAGCAGCGAGAAACAAGAGTTCAAGCAGCGGTTCCCCAATGAAGCGTCCAAACAGAACCAGCCACCACTGACTTCCCGACAAGCTCACGCGCTTCTCCTAGTGTAAGCTGCGCTGTTGAAGCAGGTAGCAAATATCCAGAGTGTTAATAAATGCATTGGCAGAAATGGGATAGAGGAAAAGCACCTAAGGCTTTGCAAAGCCAAGGCTGCCTGACCGGAAACATTTGCTGCTTTTGATCTTGTACTCCACAAGAAGAAAGATCCCAGTGCCAACCAGTGATGTACGGTCCTGCCTATGAGGTCTGTACCACTGTAAAATAAGCCTCTCTGCACAATTTCATCCGTGTGTGGAAGCTGCTCTGCTCGGAGCAACACCTCACAGCTCGACCCCAACTGACTCTGGTCCAGCCCTCTTGCTCCGGCGGTCACAGGCGTCACCGGGCGTGAGACGGTGGTGAAACTCTGGGCTCTGGCGCCCCGAAGAGAGAGCGTCTCTTTGTGGCTGAAGATACAATATCCTTTGTCTTTGCTTATGATTAGCGAGGAACAAAGGGCAGCGATGTTAAGCAAACAAAGACCTTAGTGCAACAATACACACACAGTAGTATGAGGTGGCAGAGGGGGGTCACTGGGACCACCACAGCCAGTGACACCACTCAGGCCATCGTCCATCCACAGCTGGCTGAGACTGGTACCATGGCACTCAGCGTCGATGCCAACGGGGGCTGTGTTCAAGTGTGCTAAGAGTGGGCGGACGCATAATGAACGAGAGGGCCAATTTGAATATCTTCACAACAACAACAACCCCACTCAAAATGATGTTGGTGCACTTTGTGAATTCCTTAAGGGCCGTGGGTGACTATCCACAGCGAATCTTTGCAATTTTGCCAAAAAACTTCAGCTGGAGGGGAATAGAGGCTGTGAGTTAAAACAAACTGCCTTTAAAGTATAAATAGTAACAGCAGGAAGACTGCTACAGTCCCTTCAAAATGATTGTGCCTGCAGACGCCCACGCTTCAGCTGCAACAGTCACACGGTGGTAGAGAGAAACAGGCTCTATTCGAATTCGGTGCAAAAAGAAAAAAGGCGTTAGTGCATTTAAAAGCAGATGCAGGTGAATCCATCAACACTGCAAAGGCGTTAAAAAAATATGAATAAAAGATAGCGCACAAGTTGTTTGCAAGTGAGAAACAACTGTTAACACAAGTTGTTTGACTCCACAGTTCTCATGGAGAATTGCTAATTTATACCAGTGACACATGTGGGAGTTTCCGACCTCTTTCACACAAGTGGCCTGGCATGGCCCTGCATGGCATGATGAGCGACACTGACCATCAATGTCGGCCACTGTCTAGTCTATGTTTACAAGGGGTCAGGGGAGGTGAGCCAGAGTTCTGTATTTGAAAAGTAAATCATAAATAAATGTAATAATATATAAATAATAATAAACTATTTATAATAACAACAAAGGGGCAACGGGGGAATCAATCACTGTCAGCAGTCCATTCAATCAATATTAAATGACACATAATCCATACAGGGATATTGAAAAATTGTATAAATTCTAAATGGAAACACATGATAAATTTGCAGCGAGTCTTGCCCACAGTGCAAGAGGGCAACATGATGTCTAAGGACAGAGAGGACATATTAGAGGCAAACATTAGTAAGTTATTGAAGTCCACATTTTTCAAATCACATTAATAATAGATGATCAGAGTTATTATGAATTCCGTGCACTCACCCATGTCCAGAAAGGAGTGCAGAGTTATTGAAGTTTCGCTGGGGTGGCTTTGCGACTGTGATATGAGGATATGAGAAGTTATTCCCCGCCACTCCTATATGAATCTGACTCCCGCTTTTGTCTCATCAACAATAGATAGACCACATCTCCCCGGGTCACATCTTAAAGTCACATAGTCCCATTTCAGCTGCCAGTCATTATTTATGGAGCCTCAGGACTGGGTGCAGAGAGTGGGTCACAAATTCACCATTTTAATGTAGTTTAGCTGCTCTGAACAATACTTTTGGATACTTTTGATTAAGCTCAGATACATGGGTAGTAATATGCATGCAAAAAGTCATACAGTATATCAGCCACTGGGAATATTAATTCAGGCTCTACATAATTTTCACCCCATATGTCAAAACAAAGTCTATTTTTATTTGATTTATATTTTAACTTAAAAAAACACAATACAAATGAGCTACATATCCAGGGATTTTCCACTTTTTGTGTACATGGTTTATGAGCTGTTGTACACATTCATTTGTAAGGTGCATGGCGTTTCATTAACATTCAATAGTTTATCATCAGCATGCATGTGCTGTTTGTCTGCACACACACGCTACACATCAGAATGACAGAGTAAACATTCCCGAGGGTCCCCGGAGCAGCATAAAAAACACCCACACACACACACACAGATAAGATTAGAGGTGTGCGCCGACAAAAGAGCGAAATAAATCGAAACGCCGGTGACTGACGTTGATGAAGTTGAGTAACAAGGGTGACATTGAGGACCAGGTCCAGCTGCTTCTCTCCTTCCCCCCCTCCCTCATGTTTGACCCAGTTGATGTCAAAGCTTGGGCTCAGTACAAAGGAGCCAGTGTGGAGCAGGAGAAAACACTTTTTTGGGGGAAAAACTCTCATCCTATTTTTGCTTTTCCATTTTACCCCCAACAGCTGGAAATAACTCATAAGAACATAAATGTTAATATATTGTTCCTTTTTGGTTTAGTGCATTTATTTTGGGAGCAACAGACACTTTGGGTGACTCATCAGATATTGATGGTAGATTAAAAAAAATAGCCTTGTAGACTGGTCAACTGTTTGGTTTTAGTTTTTTGTCTTTATCCCTTTTCCTCTTATAGACCCTGAGCAACAGCTCAGCATCAGCTACAACAATTAGTCTGTAGAAGGGATTAATAACACAGTGGTGAGTGAAGAGGAAATATGCTTTTGAAATCTCTGAGAAAACCATTAGCATATGTAGTGTGTGTGTGTGTGTTTGTGTGTGTGTGTGTGTGTGTGTGTGTGTGTGTGTGTGTGTGCATGTTTGTTTCTGTGAGGAGAGGGTGGGGTTCATTAATTAACCTCTGTACTGTAAATAAACATGTGTCCTGGTCGCCAGCTTTACTTGTGAGATGTAAATAAGAAGTAATGTTGACTAATCAAGGGACAGGCATTAGGAAGGAGGTCGAGCTTGTGGCATTAAAAAGAGGATGTGTTAATAAACGATATTCCTCAGAACCGGATGCAGACGGTGGTCAGGGATGTGAGCGGCACAGATGATGAATTATTGGGCGACACTTAATAAGACTTGCCTAACAGTCATTATTTAATGATGTTGAACAAACACATTACTCTACAAGCTTTCATCTAAGTTGCGTGGATGCATATATTAAAGTATGTTTTACATAATCAGATAGAAAATGGCACCTATATCATGGTCAGCACCGGGGACGGCGGTGCACTATAAATCAGTGCACAATACGTGGCTGTGTGCAGTATGTGGAGTAGCCCAGTGATCTATCTGCGAGTCCTTTTGATAACTGTTTGCTGTGTGGTCACTGCACACGCCAATATTTATGCACTAAATGTGGTGATATGCATGTGTTGATACAAGGGAGGAGGAAGCCCCTGCAAAAATATTTGCACCATCTCTCCATCCCTGTTATGGTAATGTGTTATCTCTTGACAAAAATGAACAAACAGCCATCAAACAAACAAACAAACAAAGCGACCAGTGGGAGGACAAACACGTGTCAGGCTCACAATTAATTCAACGCCAATGACTTCCCGCGGTGAGTGTGTTAAGTATTTGTTTTACTGCATGATTTAGTAAGGACGGCCTGAGAGCTTCTTCAACCGGGTGTTTACTTGCTTTTTGATTGTCTCTCATGATAATCTCAGACTCTTGTTGGCTGCTTGTTTGAAACCACGGGGGTCTGATGCCAGCAGCCAATGGGTTTCAAAGTCTTTAAAGATTAAACCCCCTCCGAAAAAACTGCAGGAGGAGCAGAACAGTAGAGGAGAAACAAGGATAGATGAAAAATCTAAGATAAACACAATGAGGTCTGGAGAGTCAAATCATTTTCACAAGATTAAGTAGAGGATCAGGAGCAGTCCGTTAAGTTTCCTTAAGAAAGACACTGAACCAAACATTTTCCTTGAGGCTATGAATGCCATGTATGGATGCATTATATGAATGTGTGAACGAGTGGGTGACTGTGACTTGTACTGTAAAGATGGGTAAAGCGCTTTGAGTGAAGGAGTCGATAACCATGGATATGTTTTTCAGAAATACAATCCATTTAGAATAGTCCATTCACAGTAAATTGACCAACCGCGTTAATTCATCAATGTCTCATGTCTTCATGGTGTACGTCTCTATCCAATAATGACCCCAACACAACTAATGTAGGGTGTTGGGAATGAAAATGGACATTGTTTTATCCTGGATCATAGTGGACAATGAAACTAGGACACCTCACTGTATCCTCTCAAGGAGACTAGCACGCAAGAATTACTTCTTTGAACATTTCTTGCTGTGTGGCACTGACAAATAGCTTCACTCTTACAAACATGCCAAACTGAAATGGGACTGATGTTGCTGACGTTGCCAGTGGAAGCAGTTTAAAAGGAGAACGCTTCACTGTGATGTGGAAACATGCACGGCCTCTCTCTGATGTGTCTTTCTTCTCACGCAGCTCTACCAAGCACGAGCCGGTGGGTATAACGTTGCCTCGGATTCCATTGCTTCTTCACATAGTTGCTCCCTGAAGTCAGCCGCTGAAATCGCACAGGTTGTGAAAGTTGTCAAGCTGTGATTGTTCGGGGAACAACGTGTAGTCTGTCAGGTCTTATAACAGAGACACAATAACGACCTCATCTCAAAGACATTGTGTAGTTTGAAAGTAGCACAGCGAGTGTGTTTCAATGTGACAACTAAAAAATGTAGTGTGAGAATAAAATCTAAGAAAATTGTCACATATTCTGACAAACAGCAGTATAACTATTAGACTGCAGGTCATACCAGAACAAGCTGCAGTGGTGAAACCCTCAAGTAAATGGAATAAGACAAGGTTTCATACAAGTTACTTGTGAATTCATCAATATATTTGTCAATGGAAGAATGTGTAATTGATTTGGCTTCTTTGAAAAATTGGTCATGACCTAAACAGGCCATGACCAATTTTTCATTTTAACCCTAAAATAAATCCAACTTCATTCTGTTTATGGAGAGTGGTCTCCTATACCGATTCGTTGCTGGACTCACAATAGACGCATCAAAATTCATGCAGATCATGTATTTTTTGTGTAAATGTCTCTCCAGGTGGACATTCGGTAGTGTGGTACCAGTGAGCTCACTTCTCTGTATCTACACACCCTATTTAGTCTCAAAATTTGCATACTTGCAAGGGAGTGTTTCAGATTTCTCAGTTTGAGAGCATGACTTATTATTTCACAATCAGATTTTGTGATGCTTCCATTCAAAACCGTGCGCTTGCACTCAAATATACCCTGCTTCTCTTCTACTCGTGCTCCCACTGTGCACAGAAGCAGCTCTCTGATTTCTCCTCTGCTCTTGGATTCTTTTGTGTAGCAAGTCTATCAAAACTCATCAACCAATATATGCCAGGTGTAGTGATCACCTGAACGTGAAATTGGTAACTGCTGCTCTCAAAGTGAAAGACCATGCACACTCTCAAATAAAGATAGAAAATCAACCCATGAAGACCTAACTGATTTATCAAATTTTGCGCATTTTCCTCTGAAGTCACTGAATCTTTAGAGCAAACACATGAAGTCGTATTCGCCAACCCATTACAGACACTTACAGACACACCTGCATTATCCATATAAAATGCAATCAAATCCATCTTTCTGACTCGTCTTTAGTCCGAAAAAGATCTTTTAATAGTGGTCTCATTTAGATTAAACAACATATGATAGGTTCAAATAAATCAAATCTCAAAGCTTGATGTCCATCATGTCCATTCGGTAAAGGATGACCCCTGAATATATCTTGGTATGCAAGGGGTCCAAAACACAATCTTTAAAGTTTCATGAAACTCACTTTTTAAATGTGAATACTTGAGTTGGTATACATACAGTTACAATTTAATTACAGTTATCTCTCTGAAGACCTTACAGTGTTCATAAACAACCGACAAATAAAATGTTGTTCTAAGTTTATTCTGTACAAACAAGCCAAGCCAAAAGAACCATGAGCTGGTTAGAGTAGGAAAACACACTTAAAGCGATTCTCTTTTTATAGTGAAGCATTAGATATAGTCCTGCAATGTTTAAAAGAAAAAGTCATGGACACGTGAAACAAAAGTATAGGTAGGATACTCAAATGGACTACAATAGATTACACAACACTACATATGCAAAGGTGAATGGTAAATTTCAAACAATGCCTAATTTACATTTTTTAAGCACACCCCTCGCCCCCACACGCATTCACACACTCTCACACACACGCACACACATGCACACAGTCACACACACAGAGGTGCTATATTTTTGCACCACCAGAGAGAAATACTCTGGATGAACTGGATTTTTTTTTACCACATGTGCGACTAGTAAAATCTAAATCCATTATTATGAATCCCAAATTCTCGTGTGAGCGAGTTACAAGGCATTTGAAAGAAATTACAATAAAAATACATTTTCATAATAAGCAATGAACCATGAGAAATATGTATAAAATAGCTCGATAATAGTCATAATAATAATAATAATAATAATAATACCGCTTTTTTTGGATTTTCCCCGGATCTCATCTCTGTCCACCACAAGTTGTAATTGTCCCTTTGTTCCTCGAGATCAAAATAGATATCACAGAATAAGAAAAAGCTTCCCATACAAATCCAACTGTATAAACATTATACTAAGTTCTTGCTATGTAAAGTTCCAAAAAAGCCAACGTGGAAAATGAAATGCACTTTTTTTTTCTTTTTGACTGCCTTTTAAAATGAGTATTATAAAATGACTCTGCAGTTAGACTTCCTATCATGAGAGAGCAAAGGCAGGATGTTGGCGCTTTTACACCGTTGGAAAAGACAGAACGAACATATTCAATCCTATTTGACCTACACACCCTAAATACAGCTTTACATTTCCACGTTTTACGTAAGTCGCTTCGTTTCCCATCTCCGTCTCCTGCCAGGTTATACCCGGGTGGTGGAGTGGGTGCTGGGCAGGCCTGCAGAGCTGTAACCGGCCGGGAAGGTGCTGTACGGACTCATGTTGGAGAGGCCCATCAGGGAGTTGGGGATCATGGTGATGTTGTTAGGGGTCATCAGAGGGATGTCATCGGGGGAGCGGTGCTGGGTCAGCGTGTAGTCCATGCTGGGTGAAACGTGGAGAGGATTGTGAAGGGCCTCGCACTGGTTCCTTGACGACAGGGTCTCGTCCACGGTGTTGGTGTGGCCCACGTTGTTGCCTTTGCTGTCACGCTGGGGACTGGGCTGCTGGGACGAGTCCTGCCGACTGCGTTTATCCTTGCGGTAGTAGAGAGCTGCGAAGGCCAGGACGTTGAGGAAGAGCAGCGACGCCCCCACGGCGATGGTGACGCTGAGCTCCGTGGAGTAATCTCTCGGGTTGGGCATGATCAGAGGGCCCATCTCCCTCCCTCCGTCGCCGTCACTGTTGGAAGGTGAGACAGGCGGACGTCCCGTGCTGCCGGACCTCTTGCCATTGGACTGGGTAGGATCCAGCGGGGTGACCTTGGTTGTGGTGGATGAGTAATGGAACATGTCGTGGAGGTTGTAGAGGTGAGGTACCAGGTGTTTCCAGAAGGCCACCTTGGTGGCACGGTAGTGATCACGGATACGCGGCTTTAGGCCAATGTGCAAGTACAGTTGATCGTAGGGGTCGTACTTTGACCAGGCCACCTCCTCGAAGCGGTTGGCCTTGGTGTGGATGAACTTGGTGTCCTGTGGCACCGGCTTGTTAGGATCCCTGCGGACACATCATAGAAAATAACTCTGTTGGAAGAAATCTTTGAAGAGAACTGATAACTCGTTTTTCAGCTGAATCATATATTGCCATGACGGGATCTTATCCAGCTATTGATGCTGACATTGTCTTGTCCAAATTAAATTAACAAATGGTTTTGCCATATTATAAAGTATTTTGTTATCAGAAGATGTCCATTTTAGCCACATTTCTCAGCCATAGCATTTCTAATACATATGGAAATGTCACCAATATAAGGAAGACAACACAATCTGTAATATCATCATCTCTCCTCAAGGGCTCAGCATTCCTTCATTCCTACACACTGACACACAACAGCCTACAGTGGCCTGTGCTGTGCTTCCTCCTGCTGCGAGGATCGCCATGCACAGAGTCAGTCAGTTCAATATGGAGGCAGCAGTGGAGTCCTCCACCGCAGAGAGACGCATGTATGATTCAGTTATCATCAAAGAACACGCCACAAATCTCTGTTGCTGTGTTACAAATTGTAAAGAAAACTGTCAGGAGAGCAGCAGAGTTTGACTCAGTTGCACTTTGAACAGCACTGAGACAGTGATGGTGTAATATCAGGTCAACATCAGATCGGAGCTTGCCTTGAATATTACACTCTGGTTCACTGAAAACTGGAAAACAAAACCTGAATAAGTCTCATTTTGAATAAAAGGCAGTGCTTTTTAAAGTGTATTTCACAGACACTTAAAAGACACCCACAGATGGATACAAGGAAAATATATTGAGCAGTGGTGGATCTGGGAATTTTATAAACCAGGGTCCATAAAGGGGCCACAATTTACAGAGAGGGGCCGATTATTTGTTCAACATCCATGAACAATCCCTGATTCAGTCATTACTTGTTTACTGTTGGCTCTAAAGCTTTGAGCTATATTTGGAAAAATGTTGTTTGTTTAAGCACTTTGTGATCTTCAAAAAGCTTAAAAGATAGAACCTAAATTATATGATAAATATTTTTATTAAGCTGCTGACAAGACAGGGCCACTTCAGCAGTGCCAGTGTCCAGTGCCCCCCTGGCCCCACCCCTGGATCCGCCCCTGCCAGTGAGAGTTTATTTCCCACAATCTTAAATCTATACAGTACCTTCAATAAAGACACTATAATCTGGTACCATATGTGAATATTGTGCATGACAATGAGGTGATATTTACTGTGCATGATTTATGTCTGCTCTGATTATCTTTACCAACCCCACTTGAAATCACAGCTGACAGTGAAGTTGTACGAGGTATGAAGTCCATCTTAACTGCCTCTTTAACATAACCTTTTTGTTTAACAGCGAGGAACTGCTTTAAACATTTATGTGAATGAAGCTGTAAAGACTTTAAAGATCCATCACCCCTCTGCAGGTCGGCTCCATGTGATGAGATTTTGCGACATGCAGAGTTTTCACAGAAGGCTTAACACAACACTGACACTCTGAAGAAGAGACAACTCGGCATTTCAAGAGAAAACAGCTTTTCATTAGATGGTCTGTTCAGAATTGTGTGAACTCTGCAATTTTCTCAGCTAATGTGACGACACACTGGAGCATAACCAGATTTTCTTAAGCATCCGGTTTTGAGAATTGAAGTATGGTTGTGCAGATTTGTACACCTTTACACATTCAGCACATATGGTGTCATCTAATCAGTTACAGCAGGGGGAAGCACACATAACCTACAGGTAACCTACATGTCAATCCATACACTTTGGATGTTTGTTAAGGAATTCATGTTAATTGGTAAAAAACTGAGGGACCACTTTTAATGTGTAAGCTCGAGTGAACTAACAAAGGGGAAAAGATAAAGCTCGAAGACATGGAAGTGGGATTTCAGACTGCGCCTAATTAGGAGACACTACTTAAGGATGAATCCTGCAGTGCTTTAATCAGGGTGATAAAGGAAGGGTAAATGTAGACAGCAGTTTAGAATCTCAACACAAATCAGGTCTGCACAAGCAAGGCCACTTAAGCTACGCACTGGACATTCCTCAGGCGAGAATGCAAAACGAGCTGCCGGATAAGACTCTTACTATGTAACTATATGGAAATAAGCGTGTTCGTGTTAAGGAGAACTCTGGATTTGCTGTTACTCACCCACTCTTGGCAAAGTTGGTCCAGTAAGTCATAACCACGGCGCTGAGCATGATGTCGTTCCTGGAGAAGTTGCAGGGGAACAGATCAGTCGGGCCCACCATGGGGATGCCAAACACGTAAGGCACCTCGTCTCCGTGCGCCGAGTCGGACCACACAGGCTTCATGAGGCTCTGGCAGTGGTGGTAGAAGGCGTAGAAGTACGTAGGCGAGCCGTAGCGGGCATGCAGGTCGGCCGTCACAACTGAGGGCTCCACCCACTGGTGGTCAGTGAAGAGAGCCACCAGGGTCTTCCTCCTGGTCTCCGGGTTGTCCTTGTCAGCCCAGTCTGTGTACATGAATTTAATGGTCTCCCTCAGCGTGTCCTTTCCTTCTGGGTAGCCGTACAAACTGTCCACAAAGTCTGACACGGCAAAGTCAAAGTCGCTGCCAGACACGCCGTCCTCCATGTCCATCACGTTCTCCACAAAGCGCAGGCCTTCCCCCTGGTTGACCCCCAGCATTATATCGTAGTTGAGGAACTCGCCCTGCTCCATCAGGATCTCGGGGTCGTCCGGGATGACGTCTCCATCGATGACGGGGCCGAAAGCCACGCGGTACCGCGCAGGCTGGATGTCCTGCTCCACCAGCTCCTTGGCACTCTTCTTCTGCAGGCAGGAGACCATGTCCACGGTGTCGAGCACGTTGCAGCCAACCCTCTCGGCCAGCATGCGAGTGTACTTGACCGGCTGGTAGTTGACGGCCCAGCTGGACAGGGCTGAACCGCTCTGGATGATGGCTCTGTGGAACAAACCTTGGAGGACGACATTCAGAACGAGAAGACAGACGGACAAAGGCCCAGAAAATTATGGTTACTACTTAATCTCACCAACTGATTGTTGTTAAGAGCATTCTGGACTGAGTCGCAGATAATTATTCTCCTGACTGCCTTTAACAATAAAATCTAAGCCACATAGAGGATACTGGAGGATACTGAAATAAAGAAACACAATAAGTGAACAGGCCAGATAGTTAAATAGAAGCTGCTGGTAGAGGAAATGAACACTAATGTGATGTTGATGCCTTCCATTGTTCTTATAATGATGTAAAAAGGCAACAAAAAATATCCTTCTCTCAGTTGATCCTCTCATTTGTTTGATGTGGTGTCATTGCTATGCAGATGAGAGTGAATTAATGATCACTTGTGTCAGTGTAGAGGTGCAGAGGCAGGTTTCCCTACACCAGCTACTGACAGGTGTACAGTAATTGTAGAATCATTAAAACTGTGTGTCTAACGGCTTACACGTAACACTGCTGATGTGAAGTGTGCGGTGGAGGGGGGGCTGTGCAGGGAACTGGATATACGCAGTAACCCCAATCCTTCAGTGTTGATACAGTCAACATGCCGCTCGCTCGGATTTTGTTTATATGCGGTGTGTCACCTCTGTCTCTAGGGATTTACTATCCGAACCAGAAACGACACATGATATGTATCAACTCAATAATGCTCTGCTGAGGTTAAGGCATTCCAGTCGCTGGGTAAAATAAAAATAAAAGTGCAAGGACAATGTCACTTTCTCCCTCCTTTGCTGTCATTTATTTCATTTATTTTTAGGGCAGCAGCAGCAGCTATAGTTTTTTACTTCAAAGACAGCTGCAGATCTTTGTGCATTCGCCTCAGCCCGAGCTGGAGCATCAAATACAAACCTCACAATGGACATTTGCTGCAGCCTCCCTGACATTGATAAACACAAAGGATTTCTGCTCTTCTTGTGGTTCATAGGAGGACAAGGGCAGTAATGCCATAAAGAGGTTCGGTTCTTAATAGGCCACCACTGTTGAAATACACGTCTTTGATTCTCTCTGCGCTCAGCAAATTGTATTTCTATGTTTCAGAGGGTGTCAGTCACCACTGGATATAGTATCCTGAATAACATCAAGTAGGATATGCTTTCATTTATTTGTTTGTCTGTCTGATGGTTAGCACGATTAAGCAAAATCTTCCTGATGGATTACCACAAACATTAGTGGAAGGTTAGAGTATGGATAAGGGAAAAAGCCTTTGAATTTTGGTGCGGCTCTGGATCAGGGGGCAGATTCTGCAATTTATTTTCACTTTCTTTGGCTTTGTAAGATTTTTTAACATTTCAATGATTTCTCAGAGAATAATTGTGGATATTGATAGAATAAATATCTGGACTGATATATATGAGTTTGGGTAATTTGGTGCATAAGGGGCTGTTCGGCCTTGGTGGAGGTACGTGCTCTACTGAGTGCCATTCTAGTTTCTATATTTTTTCAAAAAATTAACACATTATACGTATTCAAATACAGAAGATATTTTCAGAATTTCTATCTGCTCCTGCTTCATCCTCACACCAACCTAGCCTTAGGTAAAACAGCATATTTGTTAAAGTTTCTACACTTGACAGTGCAGGAGGATAAACAAGGTTAGAAAATATGCGACACCAAAACTTCATCAGTGGTAACGGTTCAAACTGATAGAGACAGGTGAGCGTGATGACATGCTGAAAACTTTATAATGCCAGTGGGCTTCTTTAAGAGCTTCACATTTTAAGAGGCAAAGCTTTTAGGCTGATTAGACTGAGTACCGGGGAACAAAAGCAATCACTTACTAAACGAATACTCCTTTTACCCTATTTCCCATATGATAACACTCCATCTCCTTAGAGCTGCGCCCGAAACAAAGAACAAAACTCCAAATCAACGATTAAAACTGATAAATGTTAATGTTAATGTGGGTGATGACATTGCTGTGCATTAAGTCGCATTAATAATGAGTGTCAAATATAACATAAATGCTAAATGGCATTTGTTTTTACCCTCTGAGTGGTGGGACAATGTCAGCAGACTGACGCAGGATGCACCGATCCCTGATCCAAACACTGTGATGCGGCCGGGGTCTCCTCCGAAGTAGCCAATGTTCTTACTGATCCAGCGGAGAGCTTGAATCTGGTCCAGGAGCCCGTAGTTTCCCTTTGCTGCCTGGTCACCCGTGCTGAGGAAGCCTGAGGTACCCGGAGAGATAGTTCATGAAGAGAGATCGACAGTATATTCCACAGCCTTGATCTAAAAGTTAGAGCCCAGCAGGGTATCTGAAAGAACTGACACCGTTTCCCCTCAGGTGCAAATATGCCTTTGCTCTCTCCCACAGTGTCTCCACTACTTTAGTCGACTCCTTGTAATAGCCTCAATGCCGGAGAGGCCCCCTCAGGAAGTGATCAGCGCTCTGCTCATCAAATCTGCTCTCCTCCCCTCCTGGCAAAAAGTGACTTCATCACACTCAGCATGCTTTCATAAATAAATCTTCCACTTCACCATTTCTTTAAATGAATTTCATAAAACCGCACAGAGGTCCGAGGCTCTCACAAGTGACGCTGTTCCTTATTGCCTTGTCTAGTCCCATCAACAAAACACACTATTTTGAATGTTAAACACACATTGACCTTGTGAATGCTGCAGACCTCCATACTGTATTTAAATCATGTTTCTTTTAAAAAGACTGATAATGTTGTACAGATTAGATAAATCCATGTAAGGAGAGATAGATTGTGTTTTCACAGCTTGCACGCAGCAAGGACAAGTCACGATGCGTCGCTTTCCAATATATCAGTTACACTTTCTCATGCTTATTCACATATTCATGTCATTCATTTACTTCTGCTTGTGGGTTTAATAACTGCAGCATGAGAGCAAATTAATTACCACTATGACCGTGCATTCTCCCATATTAAACACGGCCAAATACCCCATTTCAAACACCATTAAAGGTTACCACACAGAGATGCTTGTAATCACCTAATATTCCAATTCTGTAGTTGAGCGTGACGACGACAACATTCCCATAACTGGCCAGTACGCTGCCGTCCATCATGTTCCCAGTGCCTTCCATATAGGAGCCTCCGTGGATGTAGACCATCACAGGTCGCGCTTCGGAGTCCCTTATATCTGCAACGTCAACACACACACACACACACACACACACACACACACACACACACACAAACAAACAAACACGCACAGGCTGAGCAAACAACTGCAGAGGCAACAGTAATGAAATGGAGAATTAATGAAGCACAGTGACTAAAACTTTATATCCCAGGGATCCTAGGTGGGAGGTATGGGTAAAGACTGCTCAGAAAAGATGCTTAGAAGCAGTGGCAGGCCTGTGGTTTGGAGGCTGGGATGACATTCAGAAAATGCCTGATAAATACACTCTTGACAAGGGAATGAAATTGTCAAATATAATGACCTTCAACACTTTAACAGTGTATGTAAAGCACTGAACTAAATAGAGAGAGAGATAAGAAGCCTGTTTATCTGAATCGTCGTTTGATCTGTAAAGGGCCAAATTTGACATTTCAACTTATGATCCGAGATAAGATTAGATAATCTTTATTAGTCCCACCATGGGGAAATTTGCAAGCACAAGCATACAAAAAAAACTTTCGTGTGTAGGCTTGAACTGAAAAATAACTCGAGCTGTTGCATAACCGTAGAATAGGAATTGCAGATTTTCTTCAGCAGAAATAAAAAATCAATGTTTCAGGTTTTCAGACCAATTGGTTACAGAGAATAATGACTGGCTTTTAAAGGGACTGTAAGACAGATAAGTAGATAATGCAATCTCTGGATCAATGTGCAGAGCAGTGGAGATGTAGCCCTTATTGAGAGCGTCGCACCAGAGCTCAGTTCAGGACATGATGTACAGAAAAAGCAAACGTATAACAACATTTTCCTTATTCCCCTCAAAATAAGACCCACCCCCCCATGGTTCTTCAGGAAAGTAAAAACTATAAGAATTGAAAGATCTTCATCCCCACATTCAAACTAAAAAAAAATCCATGCAGCAAGATTTGAGCTCTTAAAAAAATACCTTCAGATATATGAGTCTCAGCATGTGAGAAAGCCGCCCCCTTTTTCTTGTGCTGGCTCCCTGGGATGCACATAAGGAGAAAAAAAAGATGAAGAATTGAAAAATGCAGGGTTGACTGTGCTTCTTATCTAATGTACAGTCCAATCACACTGGCAGAATCAGGAGAAAAGGGATCCATAAATTATAGGGGGAAATAAATTCCTCCCATTTACATGCAGTGCTGCACTTTTCCTCTGCAAGATGTAGACAACAATATGTAAAATCTTTAGATATGTATGACACAGTTACACACAATTGTATTATAAGTAAAAGTTGAGTTACAAGATAGTAAGATCTGCAGTTCTGGTTGATACAAGGAACCAAGGTCATTTTCTGTGTTAATTATTTTGACTAAATGGCATAATGTATATGAACTATAGGGCTAAACGATATGCAAAACATTCAGATTGGGATTATTTTGACAGATATTGAGTTGATACGACTCATGATTTTAGAAGAAATGGTCATTTTTGCTCGATGATGTGATCTTTATTGCAGGGGTCTGTACCAAACAAGCACGTTCCTTAATGTCTGTGTCGAATATGAATTGTAGGCTGTGGCGTGACGATGATAATGTTATGTTTTAAAACATTTACATTTGTATCAATAAACTGCAGAGAATTAAACTTGGACATATTTAAATGATCTAAATGCATTGTTTAGCCTTTAATGTGCACACACACATGCATATACATGTTGTGCTGTTATGTTTGAATGGTTGAATAGTAACATTGACCCAGCTGTTTCAGTTTTGTTTCAGGCAATACATCTTTCTTGGTTCAATTTTCTTCTCTGTACAAGTGTGTATTTAAACACACTGTCATGTAAACCACTGCAGGGTAATTATTGAAGATAGGAGTTATATGGTTAATAAATGAATAATTAATAAGCTCTGAATCGATCGGAGCATCAAACCATAAAAATAATTATTAAATGGGGGTAATTTCTCAAACAAAGTGACCACCGGTAATAAGCAAAAGTGAAAACAGCAAAGGTTTCACAACAGTGCAACTTAACGAATGAAGCCACATAATGCCTGAGGTGTATTTAAATAAACAATGACAAAGTCTAAAGAAATACAAATAAATGTTAGGAACCAATTGGTTGAGTTAGGTCCTTTGAAGTATGAATACAAATGTGAAATTTAATTAACCTGTCCGTGTGTGTGTGTGTGTGTGTGTGTGTGTGTGTGTGTGTGTGTGTGCCAGGTGACAAGGGCCTTTGGGCTGCACTCAGACTGGGGGCTTTTTATAAATCGTGGGCTGCACCATTTTGGACTGCTACCTCTCAAGCAGGCTGTTTATCGGTTGTTGCTACGCTACCGTAGAAAAAAAGGGCCACACGCCACAGCGGCGCGTTACATACACAAGCAGAACACGGTTCTACTGTGAATGCTAAACGCTCTGTATCACACTGAATGCCAGAGAGGATGGCAGCGTATTCTCAGGAGCCCGTGTACAATTGGCGCACTGAAGTAACCTGCATTAGAGAAATCTGTTTTGCCAACAGCAGATTTAGAGAAGATACAGCATTACTGTGTGATAACATTGTTCTGCTAATCTACAGACCCAGAGCAGACTCACACAAACACGCTTGCTGCTTCATTTCACAGACGAGATGGATGCATAAAAAAAAGCAGAAGGATTCAGCCGGCGATAGACAGTTGACTTCTCACTAATTGGCCCCCAGCAGAGACACGGGCAACACAGAGCATTGATTCGTGAGAAAAGTAAATTTTTAACAAACATTTTAAAGGGTGCACTTTAAAGATCTCCTATGTAATCCTTCATGATTACCTCCGATGCCCCGAGGTGACAGCCCAATGTGCTGGGATCATCATTTTACAAGCTGTTAAATTGATTGCTTAGGTTAGGTGGACCAATACTAGAACAACACCTTAACTCAGCAATATTTTACTTGATGGCTATTAGTGAGAAGACAAGAAACACGTTTATTTAGGGTTAGGGACTTTCAGTGGCGTCAGGACAGTGTCTTCATTTGCCACGACGCGCCAGATATGACTTATCAATGGGAACATGATTGCTATTTCAAATGGAATATGATGAATACAACATGTGAGTCCACGGTGATGTTTGCTTTGGATGGTAAATCAGCCTTTGGTGGCAGCAATGACAAGCGCAGTGGTCACACACATGCAATAGATGACGATCACAGGGCAATATCATGGTCGTGGAAAGTCATTGCTCTCCGGTTCACCACGCCAACTCACCATCCTCTGTCGGAGCGTAGATGTTTAGATACAAACAGTCCTCGCTCTGATCCTGAATGTATGTGGCCACTGTGTCCAGGTTATAGGTGAACCATATGGGCATCATGATCTCTGGCACGGTGTTGTGGATGTTCTGAGGGCACACGGGCATGAAGTGGGTGGCGTTCTTGATTCCTGACCAAGAGGAGGGCTGCTCTGGCGGCATGAAGCGCTTCTCACCCACGGGTGGAGCGGCATAGGGGACGCCCAGGTACTGATCGACGGGCCTGAGCACCTCGCTGGGCACGGGCACCCGGAGGCCCCGCAGCTTCCCGAACTGGGTGGTGACCGTCGGGTAGAATTTCTGGCTCGTCGCCTTGGTGAATGACCAGCAGGAGCATAATATCCACCAGAGAAGAGCACAGTGGGTGATGGTTACAGTCCCTTGCTGGTGTGGCAGGTGTGCAGGCAACAGATGGTCTCTAAACGTAGCCAGCCACATGGTCTGGGCAAGACAGTGCCCTTTGCACAACACAAACGCACACTGTGTTGTCTGGTCAGTCCGGCTGCACGGACCCCGTCAGTGCACAGACATCACTCACAGCCTTTGACTCTGATGCTTATCAAATCCAAACACACGTCAGCCAGGTATGGACCACCTCCACTTCCACTTTTCATTTCAGTGCACACAGATCTGAAAGAAAGAGAACATGGTCATCAAAGAAACATCAAACTATTGACTAAGGTTTCATTTATAAAATATTATCCTCCAGTGTCTTGGGGCTTATAAAACACATTTTTAAATCAGCTTAATATCAGTGTGCCGGATCCACTGGAACACTTTACAGCTAATAACCTTTTGGGACAAAGTGCTGGCATGAAAGAGTAAATTAATGCTTTTACATCTACAAATCATTGGATATCTGTGTATCAGTGGAGGAGGAGGAGGAGGAGATGGGAAGAAACCCATCTCCTGTGATGTTGGAGTGATGCTGCGAAAGCGTCTCAGGATAAAAGGTGTTAAGCGCCCCTTCTCTTATGTAAAAGCAACAAAGTGGAGATAAACCTTTAAGACGCATTCAAGAGCGATTAAAAATACACACTTGGTGGGAACGACATTTCTGATGTGATACTCTTTTGTGTCTTACATCCGAGCAACACTGTCTGCAACACACTCGAAATGGGTATAATGGAAGTGTTGAACATCCCCAGACCAAACATGTCTGGCGGGACCATAGCACCGAGCCCTCCCCATAAAGCAGGGTAATTGTAGGTTAACTGAAAGACTTGGGGCAGACTTATAGGCACCAACAGACCATTTGAGTTCAGTATCAAGAGGAAAAGGATATTTAATTCTCAGATTTCCTAGTGGAAGAATTCCCCTTTCCCTTCCCTTGAAATGCACAAAATAAATTTGAACCCAGCTACAGTCACCATAGGTTCTCCGACAACTTCATTAGTCAACAGCAGAATACCGCTTTAATTAGATTTGCACATTATAAAACATAAGCCCAGAGAGAGCAAACTGTATCGTGCTTCTTCCAATTAACACCTTAATCCAGAATGCATCACGTCTCACTCCTCTTAGTCCAGGAGAGCAGTGTAGGTTTAATATGCTCAACACAAGGTTCTCACTGACTCGTCGGTGAACAAAGCAAAAACAAGCTTGTTAACCTAATCAGATTTATCGATGGCTACTACCCCAGAGCGTTGTGAGACACCGCAGCCACAACATCTCTCTTCCCATCTGATGAGGCTATCTGTAGAGACGGGAGACGATACCTGCCTGCGAGTGTGAGAAACTAATTAACCGCAGACGTGGCTGGTGCATTGGCTTTCCTCCTCTCTCTTCGCAACGTTTCGGGTAAAACAGCAGGAGAGGTAAACACAAATAAAGGCGTCTCCTGCTCTGTTTCACATTACCTGCTATGGACGTCATCAGTTTGTCAATTTTCAAGCCAAATCAGACGGATAATACTGTCAAGGAAAAGTAACATCTCACAGGTTTATTTGAGAAATATTGTACATCTCTGCCCGAGGCCTGCGTTGTCTTGTCAGTATTAATTAACTCCAAAAAAAAAGAAAAGACGTGTTCCATCTCCATCTGTTATACGACAATGATGTACAGCACCCGTGACAATAAAAATGGAAAAAGACAGACAACCTAATTTTATTTTGAATTTCTTTTCATGGAGTGGGGCAGATCCTCTGGTCCTGAATTGACACTGATGATACATCACTCGGATTCCATTTGGAGGCAAAACTGGCATCACCAGTCAGACTAGGTTAGTTGTCTCTGGCTTTAGAAGCAGCCCTGGCAGGAATAAAAAAAAGAAAAAGAAAAAAGAAGCTGCTCTAGATCAAAGCACTGATATGAATTCTTAAAATGAGCGGCACTTCCTTTTAAATTACACATGGATTGACGATATTAGCATCAATGCATCACCTCATTAGCATATTCGTGCTATTTTGACATCAAGTCAAACATGTAATTCAATTTACTGGAGCAGAGCTGAGGCAGATTCTCAATGGCTGCCTCTGATAAACAGTTTTTCATTTTCTTTTACTCATTCTGCTGCAGACAGTCGAGGGAGCCGGGCACTGCTGGGCTGCAGAGTATAGTCTTTTTCCAACTTATGGTCTGTGATGGGACAGACGTGGATAAAAGCTTCATGGCTCCCACCAAATGGGCCATGCGATAAAACCGAGCCATCACTCAAGCAAGTTTGATACACTGCAAGTTCTTGTGGGGGAATCATGGGGTAAGATTTCCTTTTTCGCCAATTGAGTGAGTGATATGTGCAGATGTCTCGAAGCTTTAACATTTGACACAGGGCAACTCTGCACCATGTAAGATGTTCTCATGCATGACGGGGGTCTGCTGGGTTTCCCCTGCATGCGCCCAAATACTTTAATTCCCACTGGACTGGCTTGATCCCACTTAGAGACCTATTAGAATGATTGCTGTAATCACTCCCACCATTACTATCTCTACACCTACACCATTGACAGGCACACAATTCAACACCAATTCAGTAGTAATAAAAATCTCTAGGACAACAGTATTGATCAGGCTCTGGTATAGCCCGGGGGCCCCACGACATGAAAGCATTGGATTGAGAGAGCGAGAGAGAGAGAGGTAGCCTTAGACACACTGGGCTCCCGATGCCCTTGTAATTTGACTGGTGGCGGATCAAACACGCCTCCCCCCGCCCCAAATATGTCCCTTTATAATGTAGCAGTGCAATGAAGGGTGGGGATTGATGCATAGAAAAGGTGCAGGTAGTGCACTCCACACAATGACCAGTGCTTTGGAAACGACTTGCAAGGATACAGAGACACAGCCCAGATAGCATCGACACACTGCTGTAGTGTGTGTGTGTGTGGGTGAGGGGGGGGACGCTATAATATTAGATAAAAATAGGGGGTAAATACATGCGAGCCAACAGATGCACAAACAGGATAAATCCCCCAGCAGAGCAATCGCATGCAATAAGACGGGGAGAAATAGGAATCAGTGATCGGTCAGAACACAAAGATTCGTCCCACGGATCATAATCAAAATCATCTTTCACTCACCTGCTTTTACGGAAGAGTCTGACACGCGCTCCATGTCGAGATTTCCTCCATCGCGTGCCGTGCCGTTCCAGTGCGTCTCGCTACAAAGACACCGTCTCTCTCTCTCTGTATCTCTCTCTCTCTCTCTCTCTCGTTCTCTCTCTCGCTCTGTGGCTGTGTGTGTGTGTGTGTGTGTGTGTGTGAAATGTCCCCCCCCCTCCCGGTGTCGCTATCAAACGCACGGATCTTTTACTCTTTATCTGCCGCTTTGCACGCTCCGTGTGCTTTGCGCATTCACGACGCCAAGGTCAGGAGCGCCAGCGGTTTTCGTGGAGCGCCCACCATAGAGATCTCTCTGCGCGGCGCCCACTGCCAGTGCGTTACTAGGCAACCGCTGGGGTACGCCAGTGTATTAGATTCAGCCTCCAACACACCGACCACTTCCCAATTTAGAAACCATTAACTAACCACCTTTACCTTGGACAGCACACGCACACACACGTTTACATCTATGCGCTCCGGATGAACCCGCCTTCCATTGGCCACATAAACAAGTGGCCATTCAAGAAGCGTGCACATGCACCACGGGCCTACGTGCAGGAGAAGATGTGCAAATTATATCTTACTGGGAAAATAAGCCTGTTAGCAAATTCTGACAACCATGATAAAATGGTGTTTTATAAGAAAAGGCCAGAGAAATTGCACAGCATCAGCCAATTTGTGTCCAACATTTGGTTTGTAAAGCCTTTTTAAATTTGACTCATAATTAAGCTTCAATATATGAATTTACAAATCAAAGATTAAAACCCCTGCAATGACAGCCCCCTGGGACACAAAGCCCATGTCAAGTCACATTTGTGTATATAGCATGTTAAAAACAACGGAATCTGAGCCAAAATTGCTTATACCCGGTATAAACAATAATGGATGAAAACAGTATGGATAAATGCAGATAAGAATATGGATAATTAGAAAGCAAAACCACTGCAAGAGGAAGATCCACTAAAAGACACATAACGGAAAAGTAAATGAGATAATCAACAGAATCATAACAATGAATAAAGCTGAATTAAATATTAAATATTTAATTAGTTTCAAATTATTGATAGCAGTGCAAGACCTAATCTTAAACTGTTGACACGTCTGAGTTGACAGGACAAGACCATTGAGAGCTTTGTAGAAAAATAGAGGTCCTTCATATATTTATTTTTACTTGAGCTGAGAAGTGCAAGTCTTTTGAGTTTAGGACTGGACGGGCAATGCTGTGAGCACATGGCAGGAAGTTGCTTCTTTTTAAAATAATGTAATACAAATAACAAATCAATGATATATCTGTTTATTCCAACCATTCTCCATTTCAAGATTTGAGAGGATTCAGCTGCCGCACCGCTTGCTAAATATGTTATTTAAAGTAAATTAAAAATATAAACACCAGACTGGTATCTGCTTTAATCCTTCATCATAAATCCACAAATGTATACAGTATAAGGCAATATCCATGCAGACAGTTGCTGACGAAACAATTTTTTCCCCCCACATATGCTTTTTTTTTAATGCCCACTGGCCATATCTGCGGTGCTGTGCTTATTGTGCACGTAGGCCTGTAGAGCAGAGGGAACCTCTTTGCAGGGCCGTCAGAGAGATACTACCCAGTGATGTCTGTTTCAAGCTGGGGGGCTATCAAGACAATCTTGTTAAAGAAAACTATATTTTTTGTATTTCTGTGTGCTACTCAAGCCGGGCAGATACTTTGTTTTTCCGATGCAGTTATAGGCATTCTTACCTTTCAGTTGATCTATTACAGGTCATCTGTGGCTGTATTGGATGGTAGGGCTCCATAAATACTTAAGTGGACAGTTTTTATGGAGTGGACCAGTATTACTCTTGTGGGATGTGTGCGGGAAGACATTTTAATCAAAGACACAATTTCTAGTCCAGATATTTACATCATGAACAGTTTCTCAACATTAACCTTTGAATCTGCTTGATTAGGGACAAAGAAAAAAAGAGCTACTGCTACAACAGGCGTGCCAGGATATCCATTGTCCTTTTCATTTTCTCTCATAATGAAAAGATTCCCATTTAGGGTTGAACTGACATGAGTCGATGTCAGCAGTTGTACTCGGAGGACTGTTGCCATGGTGCCACAGGCCTCAAAAGACACATTTATGTCAATCTGTCAGGCACCATATATTTACTTTCAGCATCTTTACAGTTTTTTGCCAGTGATGAATCTGCAAACGTCCCACCATCTCCCAAGGGCCTTCCTGGCAATGCACCATGAACCTTAACCCGCTCTGATGAGTCCAAGTGTTGACTGATATTTGCTTTATTGAGCTGAGCCTTATTTGAGCCCAACAGTTGCAGGCCTGGGCCACTCTCCGACGAGTTCCTCCCGAGGCATTACTCAATGGCCTGTGCTTCAGATTTTCTTTGAGGCAAACTAATATTTGGGAAGACTCTAATAAAACCACTGAGAGGCAGAAATTCAAGAAAACTGTCGAAGAGGTCAAAAGAGGAGATGAGGTCATGCCTGAGCTGTTTTGAGCAGGGGTATAGAGAGAATCACCTTCACTCACTGTAATCAACGGCGGAAGGAGAACTTTAAAAAAACATAGAACTGGCCTCTGTGATTGCGAGCGAGTGTGAAAGATTAAGACTGCAGTTACAAGTGAAAGCCCGATGTCTGGGCTCACCTCCATGGACTGGGTAAAGACCTCAGATGTTTAGACGGTGCTCGGGGTAGAGCCGATTCCCTAAAACTGAAAAAGTACCAGTGATGTCTTGGACATTTGAGAAGGATTCGTCCTATTTGTGGCACATCCAATTGGAAGGAGACCTCTGGGGGCAACACAATGATGAGATTAGTTATTCCATCTGGCCTGCCAACTCTTTGTGATCATCCAGGAGAATCTGCAGGACACTGCTGAGGTGCAAGCTTGCAACCAGTACCAAGAATAATTTCACCATAATAACATGTCTTGAAACTAACCTGTCTCAATCAGCTGTCTTCCCCTTTTTCATTTTTGAAGATGTTCAACATGGAGGCTGGCAGGTGCATGCTTCAAAGACTACAGGTAGGGAATAGACACCTTATTAACTCTCACATATGTTCAAAGAAACAGAGCTGTATCTTGGTTCTGACCTCTTATTTAATAAGGATCAGTGTTGGCTTTGTTTACCCGATTCCCGGCGGCCCCTCAGATCCTTCTTTCCCCCTGCTTTGTTCTTCACGACCCACTGCAGTGTCTGCCGTGCGCTGAGAGCATACAATTGCAGCATGCCCAAATAATGCAGAGCACTCCTCAAACAACCCTTTCCCTACTACATTATGGATATGATACAAGGTCCACTGTCTTTGATGATTCCACTGACATTCCTTGTCTTTCTTGGCAGGAGACCATATATTTTTGAGGGGGGGTTGTTGATTTACTTCTGTTTCCTCCATCAGTTAATGTATTTAGGTCATTCTTGTGCATTGATGGGTTGTTCTGAATACCTGATCAATTGTGTAAATAAATCAAATGAAAATATCAACTTTGTTCCTTGAATACACTATAAAAAGATTAGACTGTATGAAACATTAATGATCCCCGGGGGGAAAGTGGGTCATGTTGCCGTGGAAAGGAGGATATACAGCAGGTATGTGCAAACAGAAACAGCTGTGAATTAACCGGAGGAAAGCCATACAACAGGATACGGTGGTAACAGTGAATATAGCCTGCTGAATATTGAACATACTGCCAATCGTGTAACAAGCAACAGATGCAGTCCTTCATTTGCAGGTCAGCGCATGTTAATTTATAGATTTACTGCAGAAGTGCAGTGTGTGCTGAATGTGCATCAATGCCGAGGGAGGACAGTAAGTACACAGCAGCCTGTCAAAAGTATGCAAATGCATGATTTATATGATGAAGATTCTACAATTGGGGGTACAAATATTGCTTTGTATTTATCGATGTACATCAACCCCAAAATGCATTTACATAACCAAATGATCACTCTGTCATATTCAAACCGTACTGGATTCTACCTGCAGTGGTGGTGCTGTTGTCAGACACCCCTGAGCATTACGCTGTGAGGCAGCTCCAGGCTAAGAACGTGCATTTACATTGCATTCTTCACCACAACAATATCTCTCAATAATCTGTGAAGCAAGAAAACCTAATCGAAACACCTTTAGAATAAGAAAAAGACATATTCTCGATCGTAGATTACCACCGCCAAGGGTGTTATGTTTTCATCTGCCTAATTTTATGTTTGTTTGTCAGTTGGTTAGCAGGATTATGCAAAAACTACTCACCAGATTACCACAAAACTTGTTGGAAGGATGCAGTATTGGTAAGGAAAGAACCCTATGTATTTTGGTGAGTATCCACCTGAAAGGGCAGACCCAGGAATCTTTTATCGCTCCTGTGAGTGCTATTTTTGTTTGACATATCAAATATTATTGTGTGAATGCATGTCATTGATCAGTGGTGTTTACTCCACTGAGGGAACAAAAGAGGGCAGACATCAGACAGAATTTAATGTGGTATATGATTTTGTTCTCTCAATTATGCTTTCCACAACCAATCGCTAATGTTAATTGCTGTAAATATCTAACCACCAAAACATGTTCAGTGACTTTCCCTGCCCTGTCTATGCGGGTACTTACAGTGTATTCAATAAGCTACGCTCTGCACCATAGATATGTATGGGGCCAATCATCCCTGTCAGATCTGAAGGCACAGAGGGAGGAAGAAAACCCTGCAAGACATGACTCAGGGAAAAACAACTACCACGTACTTTGACTGTTCCTCACACTCTCCCATGATGCACCGCGCTGCAGAAATAGTTGGCTGTTGTGTTATTAAAATTATTACCATAACTTTTTAAACGTATGTGTTTATACATAATACATATTTACATGTGCGCTGCAGACATTGGTAACTTCACTCACACGGACTTTGAGCGCGTGAAGGCGAGCTCGCGAGGCGTCCAGTTTCCGGAAGGTTACTGCGGTGACCCGTCACTACGGCAACGACGAATGACGTGACGGACGCGGGAGAGTGAACGGTTGAAAATCAGCCGAACAACCTGCGGACTCTGTGTGAGTGTCTGTGTGTGTCTGTTTGTGTGTAGACATGGAGAGACGCGGTGCGGGGGAGGAAACGCTCAAAGCGCCCACGGACTTCACCTCCCCCGCTGTTTCACGTGAGTTGATTCTTCTGTTTACATGTGTAACGCCTGCTCGTAACTTTATAGCAAGATCCAGATAACGTTAGCTGACGTTAGCTTAAGATGAACCTGCTTATCTTAACGCAGCAGTCTGTGTGTGTCACCTCCAGTGTTAACAAACAGCTCACAATGAAAGAGGTTGCATTTAGGAGAGGGAAGTTGACAAGCTGCTAAATTTACTGAACAAACATTAGAGATGCAGGTTAGCTAACGCATGCACACACATAAACATAAGTTCATGTTATGCAGGGACCGTCCAGGAGGACCTGGTGCCCCCCTCACATTTTGCATCGAGTATCCAGTCTGCTGCAGCCCCCAGAGGCATTCAGGTCACAGGGACGACCCCACCCGTCTCCTGGTTAAAGCCTGGCGTAACATCAGCACTACCAGGGGACCCCCACCCTGCCAACCCATGGCTCGCCATCACTCAGGCCCAACAGGAAATCTTGGAGCTGAGGAAGGAAAACCAACAGATTAGGATGTTACAGGAAAACAGCAAAAAAGGAAGAATCCCTGCAGATCATCCGTCGGACCTCAGGGCGAGGTATCCCACAGTGTATTTTACATGGTGAGAAATATCCTAATTGTCTGTTATTTGTTCTAAAATACTGAATCAGTCTTCTCCCTTAAACACAGATCTGCAGAGAGGAGTGAGCATTGGTCCAGATGGGAGTCAGAGTGGCGTCTGGAGGCAGAAAAGCACAAGGCCGAGGCGGAGAGGTTGAAGGGCCAGGTGGACACCCTGAAGGAGTGTGCACGGAGACACAGAGAGGAGATTAGAGACGGAGATAGCACCCTGAACAGGTTGGAGATATGTTTATGTTAGAGTGCTGTTATGTTCAAAATTCGCTATGTTAATACAATTTCAGAGTTTTGTGATTAATTGTAACCGTCTAGCTTAACGTGGACTAATCTTTTGTGTGACAGACAGAGCCTGGAGTTGGAAGCGATGCGTGAAGAGCTTTGTAAGAAGAAGTCTGAACTCAGCCAAGTCAGAGACGAGCTCAGTCACAGCAGTGTGCAGAAGGAGAAAATAAGCTCACAGGTAATGCTGTTTACTGACTAAACATTTCATTTCGACACAAAGTTCACCGGGGAGTTGCTGGCGTCTTATATCTCATTTTGGAAGTTTGTGGTGTGATATTTTTAGAACAGTATTTCATAGTTAACTGACCCTTTTAAATTTAGCAAGTTTCACTGATGAGTTCCATTTATGAATATTCTCCTTTTGTTTAACATTTGTCTTTGTTGCAGCTTGAGAGACTAAAAAGCGACTCTGGCGAGGAAACTGCGAGGCTGAGGAGAGACGTAGACCGGAGGAGAGAGGAAACCCGGGAGCTCACTCTGCAGGCTGAAATGGGCAGGTCACAGGCTGAGGAGGAAGCCAAACAGCAGACGCTGAGGCTTTCAGAACACTTGGAGCAAATTCAGAGGAAGCAAGAGGTGGAGGTGTGTAGACAAGGAAGATTAAACAATCATGGATACCGTATACTGATTTGGGGGACCTTTCTTAAGGTGTAGGCCTAGCATCCATGAACACATATCAGCAAGCGGCAAGTATCCCTGTATGTGTCTGAAAATGTCTGATGTTTCCTCCTCTTAACTTCCAGCTACAACAGTTGAATGCATCCCACTCAGCAGAGTTGGGCGCAGCAAAGCAAACAAACAGCGAGTTACAGGACCGACTTGAATCAATGACCTCAGAAGTGCTGCGGCTGAAAAGCACTCTGGTGGAGGTATCTACCGAGAGAGATGAGCTGAAAGAACATCTGAGGTGCCACACTCAATCTACAGCTGCCAAAGATCTAAACATCTCTCTACATTTGTTGTCACCACATGCACTTGACTCTGGGATGTTGTTTATTTTTCAGCCAAATGGGACAAGCCTTTGAAACCCAATCTGCAACACTGCACAGCCTCAGAAATTACATCGGCCAGCTTGCCCCAGAGAAACAAGAGAGGGAACAATTAAATGAAGTGGTTGAGGTGTGGACTTTTTAAACAGTATTGATTGCCATCAGATCACTATGAAGTGCTCGGATGGGAAAACCGTTTTAAATGTCTTTTTCAGTAAAGCGAGACTGGTGGAGGAAATAAATTGATGAATTAAAATGCCTGTTGTAATAATTCATCCCAGCCTTATTTTATTCTGCAGAGGCTGAACAAAGAGAAGGCAACTCTTAAGATGACCGCAGAGCTTTTGACAATCAGGCTTAACTCTGTGAATGAGATACTCGCCCTTCAAGAAGAGAAAATGGTGAAGGAGGTGGGTGGGTCTTTTCACTTCATTTAAAAATTCCTCAAGAAAACACTAATTTGTAAGCAATTGTTGTGAAATGCTTGATCTGGAGTATTTGCTGTGATTGTGTGCACATGTTTTCCTTTGTGTTTGTTCCAACAGACCTTGACAGACCCACATGTAAAGAAAGGATCTGAAGGCCTTCAAGTGATTCAGCTCTGGAGAGAAAAAGTGTTCAAGTTATGTGTTCAGCTTCGCTCAAAGGACATTGAATTAAGAGGAGAAAAGGATGAAGTCCTTTCAAAAGTACGAACCCTGGGAGAACACATGTGGTATAGTCACATCCACGTGTGTTTGAAACTGTGATTTACAATGTAATACTGTTTGTTTTTAGCTCAGCTCTTTGGAGGTGCACCTCCAGCAGGAGCAGCACCGGGCTAGTGTCCTCCAGCACAGTCTAGATGACAGGATAGCTGAGCTGGACCTGGAGAGAGTGGAAAAGGAGGTTAGTAGCAGAGCAGGTGATGTGATTAACGTGGCTGTCTGCAATTTTTGATGATGCTAAATAAATTTGGGGCTGCTTAGAAAAGTGATAAACTCTTGGCATAGATATTTTTTTTACCACAGCAGAGGATGCTGAGTATGTGAAAACTTCGCTAGTACCTGAGAGTTGAGGTTGTAAGAACAGCAGCTGGCCACAAAGAGATTCTCAGAAGTGTGCATCAAGGTATATTTGTATACGATACTCCATCATATGGTTATGTGTTTCTATAACCAGACGTTAAGACAGGACTTGGCCCAGGCTCACAAGGACATTTCTCAGCTAAAGTTTCAGAGCCAGAAATCGGCGGCTGAACTTAAAATCCTGACAGAGGCCGTGCAAAGGTAAAACAACTACAATTAATTAAAGGCTATTAAATAATAAGAATCTCAGTTCTAAAAGGTTTGATCACAGATAATTACAGATTTTGGCTTTGCCTCACAGATTCCGTCTGGCATTTGAAAGTAAGGTGTCAGAAGTGGACACAGCTCAATCAAGGCTCAACACTTTCACCCAGAGGCTCATTTTCGCTAAAAGACGAGTGGAGACAATCCAAGGTGCGATCACACTGGAGGTTAATGGAACGACTGCGATGGTTCACTTTATAGTAAAGAATTCACATGATGGTGTTTTTGCTTTACAGCTTTGATCATGAGGGGAGTGGCTCTGCAGAAAATTAAGCAGGCCAGTAAAGAGACAGAAGAGGCCGATGACAGGTACAGTCTGAGGTTCCATCGTATATGTTCAGCTTATTGATGAGTCTCTGAAGCCCAAATTAAAACCGCTTCGAATAATGGCTTCCAAATTTCAATCATTGCTTTTTATGAAATTAAATAAGTCCAGCACCTCTTTGTATTTTCATGCTGTAAATGTCAGATCTTTTAGTGCTTTTACTGGGTTAGGGATTACATGGAAATAAATTAATCATTATGGGTCAGATTTGAAGAGAGCTAATTTAGAAAACATTTCATCCAAATGAATGTACCCTTTCCACACTAAATCAGAATTAATAGACGTATTCAAGCCTACTAATGCATTTCATATTGCATTGACATATCTATTATATACACAGTCCAAATAGGAGCATATTGCCTTACAAAACATGCCTCCAAAGAAGAAGTGGTCAAACATGAAAATATCTTTTTCAGCATTGCTGGAAATGGGGCAGAATAAATCAATACACAATATGATTATAGTATTATTCAACATGCCAAAGCTGTTCCTTTCTGGATAGTAAGAGTGAAGCTTGCTTTGTAAGATGTAACTGTGCAGTTTCTTCTCAGCCTCTCTGCATGACTCTCTGTTCCTTCATCTTGTCTGTGCTGCCCTGCAGCCTGACAGACCTCCAGACAGAGCTCGGTTTGGTGTGTGAAGAGAGAGACAAGCTCACACAGGAGCTCAAAAGAACCCCGGAGCTCATCGAGAAAGCCTTGGCCGATCTGAAAGAACAGTGTGAGCAGCCTTGCACCAACATGACAAATTATAGTGGATCATCTGTTGGCTGTACATGTTTTGGCAATCCATGTTTGTCAGCTCACTTTGCACCTCCTCCTCCTCCTCAGATGAAAGCAAACGGAGGCAGCAGCAACAGGAGCTGGAGCAGAGCTGGATGGAGGTCCGGCAGGCCGCGGCTGGGAGAGAGGAGGCAGAGAGGAAACTCCGCTCTGAGCTGCTCACCCAGCAGGAGCACAGCGAGCAGGGTGAGGCAGCAGCTCTCTTAAGCCGCATTACTGGTTTTCAGCCTTGATTTATCTGAGGAAAGGAGACAGAGTACCCCTGCTCTTTTTCTAAAATGCCCTTCATCACATTCTCCTCATATTCACACCTGGGACTCAGCTGCCACTCCCCTCTGCTTGGTGGCATCACTGGAGCATTTGGGGATTAAGTGAGATTCTCAAGAGCACCTTGACCTCCTCCTGAGGGAATATATCTGCCTCTTTAGCTGCTACGTGCGCCACTATTTTTACCAACTAGTTGCAAATTTGTTTGTCTGCCATTTGGAACTGGTCCATATAGCGTGCAGCTGGTGATTAAGAACTTTTAGATGTAAACAGCTGCCTTCTGTGGTCCTGCTGTGAGGGAACCAAACCAGTAAAGCTGCAAGGCACAAAACCAAAATGATGATCTTCAAGTTGTCACAAAACTGACTGCAAGTCAGGTGATACATTTCTGTTTTGGTTTCTCATTAGGACCTTTTAATTTACATGATGTAAAAAACACAGAACAGATTATAGTCACTTCAATGAAGCTGACATAAGATCCACGCAGTTTGATTACATTTTTCTTCTGAATGCCAGTTCTTAACATGCCTCGCTATTCATCAGTCTTGTTGAAAGAAAAAAAAACGTTTTCCATAAGCTGTACTTTCAAAATTAATTGGAGGTGCTCTTTTCTGACCTTTAAGCCACTGCCACCTTGCTGTGTTAGAGTTTGTTACATGCTACCCTAGTCTCATTAAAATCAATTATTGTGTTTATGGGCGGCTGTGGCTGAGGGGTAGAGTGGTCGTCCTCCAACCTGAAGGTCGGAGGTTCGATTCCCAGTCTGAACCATCTGCATGCCGAAGTGTCCTTGGGCAAGATGCTGAACCCCGAATGCCCCCCCCTTAGAATAACAAAGTGCTGGGATAGATGCACTGTATGAATGTGTGTGTGAATGGGTGAATGTGAAACTGTAATGTAAAGCGCTTTGAGTGGTCATCAAGACTAGAAAAGCGCTATATAAATGCAAATCCATTTACCATTTACCATTTATTTTATTCATTTATAGAGACAGGAAAATACTAAACAAATACACATACAATTAACATACAAAATACATAATAATAATATTAAAGTCGTATTGTAATATTTTATAAATCCGATCGTTTAATCAGCTCTGTTCATAGAGGTCCTGCTGTCAGTGAAAATTGGCAAACCGATCCATTAAGATAAATTTATTGTATGAGATATAAACAAATACAGCATTAGACCCTGAGCTCTCAGCGTGCGAGACACTGCATTAAAGAATGGTACATTTGTTTTTCTTCAGTCCTGCAGGAGAGGGTGTCTGAGATTGACGCCTGCTGTGCTGAGAAGCTGAGAGAGATGGAGGTTCAAGTCAATACAGCCAGGAGAGAGCACACCAAAGCAGGTAGGAGCCGGATCAGCACGGCGCTGCCTCCTCTCACAGAGGCCTAACACAAGGGACTGAAGTCATATCTGTAGCGCAGACTGCGAGCTAATATGACTGGAATTGTTTACGCAGTATACAGCAGCATTTCCTGATGGCGCTTCATCCGTCTGTGTTGTCTCTTGCAGTTAGGACATTGCGGCAGTTTCAGAGAGAGGAAGCAAGGAAACAGGATGAGAAGGGAGGAACTCAGTATTTAGGGGGTTCACACACAAAGAGGAAAGTTCGGAATGCACAACCAAAGGAGATGGAAAAGGACAAAAGCCTTTCGATGGTGAGACTTTCTGTAAGCAAATGACACTTGTTGTTTGGGTCTTCATTTCTGTTGATGACCTTATACAACCTGTCTCTGTTCCAGGCCACTGTTGCTGAGCGAGGGCTGACGAGTGACTACACAAGAGTTCATGCAGCAGCTTCTCAGAACTCTGCTCCTCCAGGAGAACAACAACAAAAACCTTCAGAGAGGAGTAGCTCTGTCCAACTACCTCCCGAGGGTAAGAAATGTCTTATCTCCTTCTGATGCTCTTTTTATAAACCCTAACACTTGCGCTGACATGAATGAAATGACCGTCTGGCCTGTCTGTGTCCCGTCAGAGAGACTCTTGTCTGTTTTGGAGGAGCTTCGCACTCTCAGTGCTGCAGTGGTACACAGCTCGGAGGACTCTGCTGAGGAGGAGGAGGACGGAGAGAAAAACAGTGTGGGTCCATCCACAGACAGCTTGCACAGCTGATACCTGAGGATGAGTCACTGGAGGCAGTTAAAACACCTTAATTTGTACAAAAGGTGGGCAGTGTTAAAGATGTTGGAGCCAATTACAGTCACTGGAAACAAATTGTTTGAGCCAAACATTTCAGAAAAAAAACACACACCACATTTCCTGGTGGGTGTATAAGAAGAAAAATAGGTACTTAGTGCAGACACAGTATGCATCAATATCCCATTAATTTCCAAGGATAATCTATATAAACAGCATCTGCAGAATAACACTTAATGGAGAATAGACATAATCCGACTGGACGTACAAAAATTACCACATTAAAATTGGATGATAAAGTCACATATTGTACAAGGGTTGTGAAATCTTCCCAAACACATCTCAACAAACATGAACTAAAAGATTAAGATGTTTATGGGGAGTTTCAGTTGTAAAAATAATCAGTTTTTTAATTCTCTGGTCTGCCCACTGAGTCAATGAAATGCATCTGAGCTGAAGATGATGTATTTATATTGTCTCTATAGATAATTAATAGAATTTATGCTGATGTAAAATGTATGTTTATGTAAAATAGCTACACAGATGGTGATGGCTTAAATAAATAAATGCAATCATGTGATAAGATGAAAGCCTGCGAGATAAAAAATACAGCTGACTAGTACTTTCCCAGTTTATGTGAATAGAGTCTGTCTGTATTGTTGAAATTCAAGTGTTTCCTTGCTATGCAGAGGCTGGTGTTTTAGTTTTCAATGCAACCTATATATTAAAGTATTTTTTTTAAAGTTAATTACATGCTCTTCAATTATATGGTCTGGGTGGAGATGGTGAAAAATAAATTCATGATTTGATAAAAATGGCACTTTCACTATTAATGTCAGACCCCAAATGAAGAAGATCTGATGTCGATGTGGTCTGACAGGTCTCAGGTCTCCAAGTCAAATCCATACAGCAGGTTTCAATGTGATCATGCATCTGCTCTCTCTTTATATAAAACATTAACTACTGGGGGGGGGGCCTGGAATATTTTCAAATGGAATGAAATCAATACTTTCTATTTAGGTTCATGGAGGTCAGTTCTGAAATGACTTTACAGTTGCAGGATTGACGATGATAAACTTCATGATGAACTGGATAATTGTGCTATTTGTCATGTTGTCATGAGTGCTAATAAATGTTGCAATAGGTCGTAGTTTCGAGCCTCTAGGTTAAAAAAAAACTCATGGAGAATCCAGGAAGAGCAGAATGAAAATACTAATAAAGTCCAGACGGTGCTACTCTATTTTCTAAGAGCATCTAAATTAATTTGCGGGGACACACTCAACGCTTGAGAGGTGATTCATCACAGTACAGGATTAATGGATTAAATTTAATTTTTTAAAAGAACATTGTTGCATTTCAGTATTGCACTGTTGCTTTTATATATGGTTCTTGAGAATTTGTAAAACAGCACCTAAGGCACCTGAATAAAAAATGCATTGTCTTTAAATTGATACAAAAAAATCTATTATTCCATTGATGACAATTTTACTTAATCTAAATATACATACATTGTGTTGGATGATTTTAAAGGAATGTGCCACCAAATATAATATTACACCTGCTACCGTGCATCTGTCTCTGATCCACATCAGATCACCTGCACTTGCACCTTGTACGGAATTTGTTGTTTTGTGCAGATCAAAACCAGCAGAGGGCGACATTGTCAAAGGTGAGCTCAGCACATGAAGTGATCTCCATCATTTCTTTGGTCCACCCTCTGTAAAAGGCCGCTGACCCATTTGAATATTATTGGAAACGATAAATAACAATTTGATTCTAATGGTTATACAGGTGTTTCTTAGTTGCATCTTTAGATTTGGATGTGAGTGAGGGTGGATGGCTTAACATTTAGTTTAAAGGATATTACTTTGAATCAGGCTTAAAGCAACACTCTGTAACTTTTACTGTGCAACAGTGCCCCCTGCAGCCACATGAGTTGACTAAATCTCCTATATCGAACCTGAAGCTTAACAGAATTAGTCGTTTTCATAAAAATTATAAACACTTTCCAACCTGTTGACTGCGTATAATCCCACTCACTGAACGATACACAGCTGCTTCCTGAACCAGAACAACTGCAGCTGTAACAAATCCACCAAACTCTCTATATATTTCTTGATATTTAAAAAGTATCCTCAGTGAATATTGATTTTTAAATCCCCCCAAGTCTAACTGATCTACAGTTCGACAATACTCTTGAACTTGTTGGGTCTGATCAGTCAGTTACACACTTCTCACAGAGAATCGTAAACCTCTCACAAGCCTTTTCTTGCTCTATGAAAAGGCACGTGGTTTAATTCTTGCATTTCATCTATTATGCTGCTTTGTTTCTCCACAAACATGAGAAGTTCTGAGTGCTGTTCACCAGAGCGAACAACTTTCACGTTGATGGAAAACGTAGTACTACATTTTGTAGTATACAGCCTCAGTAAATGCATTTACTTCGTATATCATTGCCTCAGCAGTGTCGAGAGAGTAGCTCAGCAGCCAGAGTACACCGTGGTTTACTGGTGAATAATTTAAGCACTGCAACCTAGAAGAGACATGAAATAAATGATGTAATAAAAACCAATCAATAAGCTCCCGAACAATTCAGAATGAATGACAATGAAAATAAATGGTCCAAACAAACGACTGACTGCCAAAACTGAGTTTATCTCTATATTGACACTGTTTCATTTCTGTCACAATATCACCAGTGGAACTAACCCAGTTCTTGGATGCAGGCTCCACTGACTAAAGCTGTTTTATTGATAGATTGCATATAGATACTGTTATGTGCGTGTGGTTGAACCCTCCTCCCTCTGGTGGTGAGGCTGCTGCTGTGCCGTCAGAGTGCAGCGCGTCAAATCCGAACATCTGCTGTCATCAGCCGGGCCTGTCGTCACGTGTCTGCGTCAAACCGCCACGTCTGTTTCTGGGTATAATCGAAATGACCACATACCTGCAGGTTCTGTCTGTTGGATGTGGTGGAAAGAATTCTCCTGATGTTCAGCTGCACTGGATCATTTTCAGGGAATGATTTATGACATCATTATTGTTAAATGTTATATCAACTATTTATGACGTGAAATGAAGAAACTAATTATTACAAATGCCATGGGACTGGAAACGGCCCCACGACCAGTTTCCTTTTGCGAAATTGTGTTGAATTACTAGAAATGGTGAACTGTACACAGCCTGTTGCTCGTTAGGAAACCATGTTTGTGTACTGGTTAGCCAGACTGGTTAGTCAGACTTCATGTGTCACTATCTGTCACACTTATAAGCCAAAAGCAGAGTCCTCTCGGGGCCAGTCCTCATTCAAGCTTGCTACATTCAGTGACTGGAATAAGCTTCAGAAATCCTTTATTAATCAATTATTATCACTGTGTTTTCCCTCATGTAGCTCTTCCTTAGATGTGTCCCAGTCATCGGCCTTTTTATTTGCTAACCCTAAATATTTGATGGCTCCTGTTTTTAGATCAGATTACATGAGAATCCTCCCAATCCTCAGTCCTCACATGAAGACATCCTTTTGCATTCAGGTATTTCACTGTTTCTATCAAACAGCGGCTCATCTTCCCAGGGATTCCCACAGGGCCGGCGGTCAGAGGCGCCTTGGCTCTGTGTCCGAGGTTGACGTGATCCAGTGAGGCAGGGGTGTGGACCACCAGGGCCGCATGCTGCCCGAGAGCCCTGGTGGATGGTGTTGTGGCAGGACACGCTACAGGGAGGAGCAGCAGCCACGGAGGAGCAGTGCAAGGGACATGCAGCCAAGGAAGTAACCCTATTTATAGATGCAGGCAATGTGGGGCATTGTTTGGAGGGAGGGGGGCTGCAGTGGACTGAGGTGTCTTCAAACAGCAGCTGTAACGTTGCTTTACCCCTGATCTCGATCTGAGGGATTTACTGTGCTGACATCTCTTCTGTGACAAAAGTCAACAAACAGCAGCTATCACTTCCTTTAACATTGCAACATATATATATGTATTACTTATTTTACAGTTTTCATTGACATAATTCATGAAAAAAAAACACAATCAGGCACATTAAGGGCCCTAATATTTATATATATGAGTGTTCGAAATTTGATGCAGCTTTATTGACTGTTGGGCCTTGACGGAGGTATGCTCTCTACTAAGTGGAATAATTAGCAATATATTTCAACATTTCAACTACAAGGAGTCTTCAGAAAATTATGGAGAGTGCATGAACACATGCTTTTCTTTTGATAATGACAAAAATAAAACCTGTTGTTTTCTGAGGATGATAAAGTCTCCACCTGTGCCAATCAGTCATCGTGTTTGGAGCTGTAATTGCACTTCCCCTTCGGGAGAGTTGGTGCAATCTGAAATGCGGCGCTGGGATGTGTTTACCAGATGCGTGAATGAATGAACAAATGTTGAAGAGGATACTTGCTCTTTGTAATTATCACAGCACAACGGAGCCATTTAAAGACCTGAGTTACCTATGCAGCTATAAATGGATATTCAATATGAATTTTAAGGCTCCCTGACCTTCATAAGCAGAATAAACTTGAAAAATTTGAACTGATCATTACATAGAGAAATATGGAATTATCGCATCAAAAATACAATATGTATAAACCTTTGTTTGCTCACAGTTTTTTCTAACAGAGGTAATATATGAAACTGAAAGTCAGCCAAAGGGCACAGCGTCTAATGTTAGTTCTGTCCTTTAAAACATCTGTTGTTGAGATCTCATCAGGCAGAGAAGAGAGACAAGGAAAATCTTTTAGAAAACAGCACCCTGATAATTAAAATGCCCAGGCTCATTTGTTTTGTTCTGTGAGCGCTTTGCCTGTGGGATATTCAGTTAAAGACGTGGGGATGTTTAATCAAATTTCCATTAATATTCATCTGTGCTGCTGCACCTTAGCTCCATTTGGTTACCAGCATGCTGTTCGACTGGGGCCTCCTAATTACCAGGTTCTTGGACTTCCGTTTCATCATTTTCTCCATTTGTGCTCAATCTGTTCTACAGAATATCACTTGGTTTCTGTTGCTGCTGTTTCTTGGTGGTGTGAGAGATTCAATTTGTGACAGTTTAATTACATACTCAATATAGTAATAGACAAGTGGACTCCGAATCAGTTATTCATCATGTCAAGATGAAAAGAAATGGTGGCGCACTGAAGCAGTTCTGCCATCTGCAAACAATAAATACCCTTCACCTTTTCTTGACTAATTATTTTAAAGCACTGGGATTTATTCCTCTCCATATACACGTTGCCTTGAGCTTCCTGTCATTCAACTCATATGCTAATGCTGGTGCTGGTAATAAAGTAGGACACACTGTATAAGCAGGATGATAAACACGCCCAAGCTAATATTTTTTAAACACTGTACCCGCCAGACATCTGTGAGATTACATCTTTTCTGTGTGGAATACAGATTTTCACTCATACCAGAGTCGATCATGTGGTTTTCAAAGTAAAAATGCTGATTACCAAATGGTCCTCAGTGGACCATGTGGACCACTCAGTAATATACATCAAACCCCTTGTATGTATAATATGAGATCTGTGCTTGCAGCTTGGTGCATTGGATTTTGGGGGATTACCCCGTCATGTTGTTCTGCAGACTTGCTAAAGCCTAGTGAAGATGGATGGCGGAGCGACTGCGATCGGTTGCAGTATCATGTAAGTCATGCCGGCTTTTCAGTGGAAGTCAAATCAAAGCTGTAGCTGGGTTATTCAAGGATTTGGCCCATGCCTTTGTCACATCCTGTTTAGATTATTGTCGCGCACTTTCTCCTTGCATAACTCAGCCATTTTAAAAGCGTCTCCAGTTTTGATTGAAATTCCGCCGGCAAGCTCGGAGCAAAGTCTCCTCATGAAGACTCATGTTTGACCTGTTTAAGCTTCTTAACACTCAGCTCAGCTCAAATTGATTTCAAAAATCCTATTTATTACGTATCACTCCCTCCAGAGCAGAACTCCAACAGAGTTCCTCTGATCATTCATAGATTCACCGCCTGTTACACCTATGGAGGCAGCAAAGTAAAATTCATACTTTATCAAGGCACATACACATGTATTTGATTTTCTTTTACATCACTGGGCAGTAGGTCATACAGATTGGTAATTATCTGTGTACTTGGTCATACATTAATTCCCTTGTGAGACCCAGAAACACTGACCAACACTGTGTCCAGTAATAAATTACGAAATAATTTTCAGACCAAAGTTCTTTCCATTTACTAAATAAGCTGTTTTAAATGGCTGAGGAATACAATATATGTATTTTTTCTTTCTTTAAAGAAAAGGAGTTTAAAGACTATATGGGTAAGGCAAAAAGATCAGCTATTAAGCACATATAAAAACAATTGTTGAAACACAAGTGATGAAGTTGTGTATCATTAATTTGTCTAACATATTATAAATCATAGTGAAAACTCAATGAAAAGGAAGATAGTCTCAAGAGAAAGGTTTTGTAAAGAAATACACATTGTTGACAGTTTGTCCTTGTCCTGCTTTTAATCCACTGAAATAGAGTGGGTGTCGACTTGTTATCCCAATTAGAGTTATAAGATAATTATAATTATATATAAATAATTTGCTGTTATCATGTCAGGCCAAACACAGACACATCTCCTACTGTGCACTGCTGATTACTCAGAGCTGTCAGATAAAACCAGTGTCATGGTGGAAACTCATCTGAACTTTGCTTTTGTCCACTGAGCTGCTCTAAAGAGATACGTCATCTTCTCATTAAAACACATCCTCCTCTCATACTGATGAACTCACCGCCTCTGTGCACTTCACATTATCTGGTTTGAGTTTCTGATGATGAGATAACCTGCTGAGATTTAGGCCCTGAACAAGAATCGAACTATCAAAATCCAACAGAAAATGTGTAAAAACATCACAGGGCTGTATCCTAAGATGTGGTATCAGAGCACCTTCTGTAGCTGAAGCTCGCGGCTGAGCCATAAATACCTGAGCTTTACAGGAAGCCTTATAGGGGAATGAAACATAAAAGCTTTATTGTAGACTTTTATAACAATCAGTGATCTCGTTTTTATCTCCTGACCTTTCCGGGGGGGCTTCAGACCACTTACTGCAGCTGTAACGTCGGGTAACATAACACAAAGCGATGTCAGACAATTGTATCTGTAAGAATGTTTATGTGCATTTTGCTTTTATTGTTGTGTTGTTGTGTCTGCACATAAAACCTCTCTGGGGAACCACTTCACAGCACAAGCAGGCGTGTCACATGCTGCCCATTGCTTTGGTTGCGTTTTATTAAATCATAGTTAATCCAATGCTCAGCGTGCCCCCAGGTTTTTTCCCCCGCCCCCCCCCAGTGTATGTCTGAATGCAAAGTTGTCATATTAAAGCAAAGCGCGCTGCAGTCCAATCTGTCGTGCATATGAGAGAGAGAGACAGCAACTCGTTATCACACTTCTTGGCTTGCCCCCTCTTGATCCCTGACCAAGAGTCCATAATGGCTGAGATTCGCAGAGCGCCGCTTGCTTCTGAAGACGTTGTTTACAGCTGGATGTCTCACCCTTAATTAACCAGTGCCAACCCTGGTTTACGCTATCTGCCCGAGGAGAAAGAAGCCGCGCACGCTTCACAGCACTTCCGCCCTCACGTCCCCTTCGATGTGAAACGCGAGGCCGCACACGTGGCTGCCCTGTGCCACATCCGATTTCACAGGTTCAAGCTCTGGGTAATGATGCCAGGACAGAGGCCATGAGTAAATACACAAGGAGAGAGGCAACTTTCAAAACAAGTATTATTTCAATTCATAATCTGTCAAAGAAAAAGAGCTGGCCCTGCTTCACAGCTGATAAATGTTTTAGGAATTATGCAGGAACCCAGATGTGGATTAGCTCAATGTAATTTAAGGGCTGTAACAGAAGGTCAGCTTTTTATGAAATGTGGTGATGCAGACACTTACACAATGAAAGAGTTTCTGTTTACATTTTAGCATCAGTTACCTGTTTGACAGTTGTTCCCAGTGACTTTTAAATAGTATAATCTGTGACCTTCTCTTGATGACTTCATTATTATGGATGTGTTTGATTGTAACTGTGTGCTCTCTGTTACTCTATATGCCACTATATATTATATATATATTGTATATTACACATTATATCTGTCCAGGAGAATAGAGCGTGTCTAATCCCACACATACTCCCTTCTCTCTCCCTGCCCTACCAAGGTCAGGTTATAGATAAAGGGCCAACCAACAGTAGGTTGTAGTGTCATGTTGCGCATTAACTTTCATATCTAACTCAGATGTCCCAGACAGAGAAGCACCAACTTTAACTCTTACCAACTTCATCTTTTCTTTTGCATATTTTATCAGTGGCAAAATGCAAGGACACTATTTGATTTAGGAAGGCCTACTTAATCATAACTATCCAACCAGATGTGAACACCTACATGTATCATAGAGAGTGACAGCAATTCTAGCCAGTCATGGATATGCTATTAGAATGGGTGACGCTAGTAGAGGGAGATATATGTGGAGGCTGTGGAAGACATCTTCAGACTTGGCCGTGACAGTTGCTCATGTTGCTCTGTTAGCGTTGCGTTATTGTTCCACCTTCTGGTCTCCCTGATGCATCAAGTCTACAATGAAATCTTCTGCATAAGACATCAGATGCCTCCTGAGTTCTCCTTTCACCAGCTTCCAGAAAACTTCCATCACAGTGGGTAACATTGGATATGCCTGTATTTAGGCCACTCCACTCCCTGAGGCTTACAACTTGTGTGCATAATTCTGTGGGTATAACAAGCAATTTCTATGTATAAAACAAGGTTAAGATCAAAACTTTGTGGATTGGTATTGACAAGTGATCAGCCATCTATGTTCTTTGATTGATATGATACATCAAATAATTGCACATTATATATTTTTTCTACAGTATGGGACCTTTATCAAATTCATTAATAACACTGTAAAAAACCCTCTTATCAGAATGTGATATTGGAAATCAAAAATTCACCCTTGTTTCCTTGCAGCTGCAAGACAGTCCAATTTCCTCGCTTGACTTTTGAGAAAACAACTGACCTCAGAAACCTGTGAATAGTTCAAGGTCCAGGGATGTTCACATGTATCACACAATTTACACAGTTCTTTATTCAGTTAGATGCACAATTGAGTCATTCCTTGTTTATGGTCAGTACTGAGTGACGCCTTATTTCATTGACTATAACTTAAACATTGATCCTTGTTCAAGTACATTGTGTTCTTCAAAAAGTTGTCATAGTTTTTGTTGGTGTTGTTAATAGTGTTGTTTTTAAAAGACTACTAACACGATAAGGCTACTTAGGGGCCAGTGAGATTTCAGCTGGGGCCAGTGCCCCTCCAGACCCACCCCTGGAGCCGCCCCTGGCCAGTCAGTTGGATCCAACACTGGAGAAAGACTTAATGAATACCAGCCTTTAATCACTCAAAACATTGCTAATGTTTCCATGCAGTGCATCTCACTAACTAGCAGGGCCTCACTATTTATCATCTTATTGCCGGTGTTGCCTCTTGGAGCGGTGCCAGAACTTCACCACCCTATTAATTGGACCCACCATATGGTCCACACTTCATTAATGCCATTTTGACTAACACACCATGGGGAGTTATGGAGAGGCCTGCTGATATGTGGACTCAGTTGAAACCTACTAAAGAGGCTGACAGAGAGTGAGAGAGTCCCTGAGTAGATCTGCTGCTGTGCAGAGTAGGAAGCTAGGTGTGCTGTAGTAGTAGTTCACTGGTATCCTGAGAGCTCGCCTAATTTTCCAACACTTACTGAAAGAGTGTCAGATACGTGCAGGGGAACTCTTCACTGAGGGAAACTGTGAAGCCAGAGGTTCGTAAGTAGAGGCTGCAAAGTCTTGCTGACACTAATTCTACCATAAAACATACCCATTAAGAGGCAGATAGGTAGGTGTAATAAAAATGACAAAGATATCATCACACTTATTAAATTCACAACAGCATATACCTATATAAATGTATATGTTTATATAGGTATACATAACATCTAAAGAAAGAGAAACCTTGGGTTTTTGAGACCCTGACACATGCTTTGGACGATATAAACATAATTATCTGGGGTGGATGTGGTGCAATGTAATTTTTTTGGGGGGGTTGATGTTAATCTAGACTGAGAGAAACAGGACTTTTATTCTGATCTTTACCAAATTTATTATTTATTTTAGCTTTCTTTACCTTTAAGAAGGTTACATTTAGACTGGGGTCTGTTTGTTTTTGGGAAGCAAGATTATACAAAACTCCTGGACAGATTATCACATGGATGGTGTGGGATTTAGTGTGGGTCTGGAAAGAACCCATTAAATGATGGTGCAGATCTGGATCAAGGGGCAGATCCAGGAATTTTGAAGCAAGCATATTTGACTTTTGAAGAATCCGGCACATTCAGCCAACTGATATCTATGCGTGTGTGTGACATTTGGTGCACACACGCATAGATATTTAAGGAGACTGTGAGGTATGTGCTCTGCTGAGTATGTAATCTATATACTTACATATAAAGTTACATGAACAACTTTATCTTGCACCTTTGTTCGTATGCAACAGTTATGTATAGGGTTTTTTTTACTAAGGAGCCCATCAGTTGTCCAAATATGAAGTCCCGAAAAATTGGAAATGTTGTCTTAATAAAGTAAAGTAATTGTAGTAGTAAAAAAAGTTATGGAGTTATGTAAGTAGTATTTTTAACCTTGTGCAAATCAAATTATTTTAAATGAACACACTGTTATTATAAAATCAGGAGGAGATATGAAATTATAAAATAACTTTCAGTTCGTTTTTCCATTATTGCCAAATCAAGATGGGAGCTCAAAGAAATATTAATAACCCTGCTGTGACTACACACGGTGATACACGAGGTTCAGCTAGCCTTGACTGCACCAATCATTTTTTCTACATTACATTATCTGGTTCACCAGCATGGATAATTTAGTAAAGTGTAGTTCATGCAGGTTACACTGTGGGCTACACTTAGGGCTTCACTTTACCCGTTGTTGTTTCTTTCCTCTGGTATGTGTATGTTTTGCAAGAATTTAATTTGAACAATCTTGAGCGTAGCTACAAGTGACCTGAAACTAATTGGATCATTCTTCAAGTGCCACATCTACGATCTACACACACAGTGGTGCACGTCCCTAAAAGGTCATCGCATCCACATAGTATTATCTTCCATGCAATTGAACTAAATGATGGTGCAGTTGTTCTACTTACCGTGTCTTCACAAAGATTAGAGCTGTATGCCGAGCATTAAATCACATCCAGATCGATAAGCACAGACTCTGTGTAGCCTGTTCCGCTGTGCTGCTTTTGCAGTAATCTAAATAGGAAGCTGTAATGATCTATACCATATACTGTATATAAATATATAATACACATCCGACCCTGTTCCAACTAATCACACTCAGAGAATAATTAGTATTGTATTGCTCAGCTAATCTAGGGGAATGTACGAGTCGCCCATAGTGAGTAAGCAATACTGGAGTGAGCGCAACTTTAATGTCCTGAAAAAAACGACTGTGCTTCAGTAGATTTAAATCCCATTCCTGTGCATACTAAAGCATTGAGTCTGCTATGAGGTACTATAAATAATAACAATTAAATTTAAAGACATGACATCACCTGTAAACAGAAAAGCTATACTCCGTTTAGCTTGTTGGTAAACCTCTGGATGCTTCATATAGCTCAGGCTGCGAACATTACACACTATTGATTTTAGAGAGTAATGAATAGAACTGCAGTGTTTTCAACCAGAGGCAGTAAAAAAAAATACAACATCAAGTTTGTGGTGTTTGCACCAAGTCATGCGCAACTGCTTTAGTATAATTGTATCCAGCTCTGGATGTATGGAGCTGGTTTGTGATTGGCTGCAGGTGCGGTGACATTGTAAACTTTTAGGGCCAGACATTACCTGGGAATCAAAGGGTGGTCGCTGAGCTGCTGGTGCAACAGTGTCGGTGTTACGAGTCTGATTGTCAGGCGGAGCTCAATCTCTGTATCTAGAAAGATAATTGGATGGACTATGTTAAACCACAGATTCCCCAAGGTCAAAGATTTATCTGCTCGGATCTGTTCAGTGTTTCTCATTAAAGGCTTTAGTGGGTCGCCATATTCTATGTCTTGTCCATGCAGACAGTCTGACCTCATCATTTTGTGTATACCCTCAAGTGGCATCAATGCAGTTCTCTCTTTTATGCGAGAATGTCTTGTACCTATCACTGTGAAAAGGAAACATCCTGCATGTGTTCTCCTCTACCAACAAATAGATTTAATCAAATTCTGTTGGAACATTGCTGTTTTCCCCATTTTAAAGACATTTTCTTAATATTATTAGCTAAAAAAAGACATTAACTTCAGGCATTTCGTATATGTAGAGTAACGTTTTAATTGGCGAAAGCAATCAGCTACTTTCTTGAGACTCACACACCTTGATCAATCTAAAGCTGCTTAAAGTGACAATCATATACTGATATTTTACCATTTGTCAGTGTGGGGAAATTAACCTAATATCAATGATGAATTCAGTCACATACAAATTAAATTGCATCTTCTGGACACCCTACATCAGCTGTTCAGCCTGAAGACAAAAATTAGTGTGTGTTTAAATGACTAAAATGAGTGAGTCCATTAGGACTCTAATATATATATATATATATAAAAAACATTAAAGAGGACACTTGACAACTAGTGATTAAATAGTAATAAATCAGTACATGAGCTCCAACATCTACAGTCTCTGCACTCAAACACCTGCAGGGGACAGCCTAACATCATGCTGATACTGTTCAGCATGTGTGGTGGATGGATGGATGGACAGATGGATGGATGGATGGATGGATGGATGAATGGATAGAAGACATTCTTGTATTTCAATCTTTGTGAGGACATTCTGTGACATAATGCAATCCTTAGCTGATCCCTACAACCTCACTATGGACGTACAAATAAACACACATGCACACACATAAATCAGCATTGGAGAACTAGATATGTGTGTGAGTGTGGTGCTACTGTGACTTTGCACCACACACACACACACACACACACGCAGGCACACACAGCTGCACCGCCTCACACACCAACTCTGCAGTGACGTGAGGAGGAAGACGGGTGGCTGCTCTTATTATAATTCAACGTTAGGCTAAGTTTGATAACCCCCCTCCTCTCCTCCTCTTCCTCCATCCATCCCTCCATCCCTCATCTCTCCGTGGTCCACCTCAAAGGTCTTTATCCCCAGTAAGAAGATCCGCTTCCCCCTCTCCCTCTCCTCCTTCTCCTCCTCCTCCTCCACCTCCTCCATCTTTGAGATTAAACATTGGCTGTGTGTCTCCAGCATCAGCATCAGCAGAGAGAGAAAGCGAAAGAGAGAGAGAGAGCGAGAGAGAGAGAGAGAGAGAGAGAGAGAGAGAGAGAGAGAGAGAGAGAGAGAGAGGTTGGAGCTGCAGTTGCGCTGGCACACATTCAACGTGGGTGCACACAGTGAGTGAGTGAGTGAGAGGACGAGCCGCCGCCGCATCTTGTGGATTTCTTTGCGCATAACCAGCCCGGGTACATGCTTCTCCCTGCTCCTCTTCCTCCGTCACGTCCACGCCACGAGTTGGTGTCACTTCTCGGAGAAAGATGTGGCATCGCGCATTAGCGACAGTCCTCGTTTTGTTGCGTTTTGCGGGTCACTCGCTGGCAGGTTTTCCGAATCAGATCAACATCGGTAAGTTCTCCGGGATCCTCTCTCTCAGCCCCGCACGCACATCTCTTTGTTCCCACAGTCTAAATAGGACACGTCTCTGTGGGCTGCACACATTGCTTTAGTTCTGTGCATCACTGCCAAGTTGACTTCTCTTGAATCCTGGATGCTGCAGGTTTTTGCGCGTCTTTGTGGGCGGATTGGTTAAAAATAGAGTTGATCCGAACGGTCAAAATCTGCAGTGAGTGGTGACACACTGACTTCTAACTGATGTGGTTATCTGTTTCCAAATAAGTCAATCAATAGATGCTGTCCCTCTCAAGGAAATTAAGAGTGCATACTGCGTGTGTATATTGGGAATGTATGGAAGCCCATTGCTGCCACTTTGTAGGAAAAATCCTGTAAGGCAATATGATGAGAGGCTTACTCAGAATGACTTACTAAATCAAAAAGAAAAACGAGTTAGTATCTCAAAATAATGACTAGTGATGTGTTTCATTAAATGAGATCACATATAAAGCTAAAACACAAATGGATGCAAATTTCGGGTCACGGTCACTAGGAAGTGCCGATGGCGATTCGCATCATTCACGTCACTCTCTTGAGTTTCAATATTCGAGTGAAAATGTGGATGATGCGATGTCGCAAATGCCAATCAGCATTGAGAATGAAACTCACCAGAGACAGGTGTTCGCACTGATCCGAGCAAGCAGGTCACTGAACTAGCCACTCGTAAGGTCCTGATGTAGATGTCATCCACACACAGTTCCTGGAGAAGTCCCAAGAGCTGTGTGCACCTGTGGATGGTCCTTAGGAAACACACACACACACACACACACACACACACACACACACACACACACACACACACACACACACACACACACACACACACACACACACACACACACACACACACACACACCACACACACACACACACACACACACACACACACACACACACACACACACACACACACACACACACCACACACACACACACACACACACACACACACACACACACACACACACACACACACACACACACACACACACACACACACACACACACACACACACACACACACACACACACACACACACACACACACACACACTGGCAATGGCCTCTACATTATCTGAACAATATATACAACGCAAATTGCAGTAACTTCAGTCAGTGGTTATCCTCCTTTCCTCTTTCCTGGAGGAGAAACAGGTGAATAGGGTTGTGTTTACTTGTGTGACTCACACGAGTACCTGCGAGTAAACACAAACGATGCTGCGGGCAAACTTGCTTGAGTAACAGTAATTCAAGGATTAGGCTACCATCTAAAAATAAGTGAGGCAACAATTTAAAAATAATAACTTACTAACTCAAAGTAAAGACTTAGCATCTCAAAATAATGACTTTAATGACTCCCTATCTCATAATTTGGATTTAGCATTCATCTCTTTTTTCATTCACTTGTCAGAAATGGGCTTCCGTAACACTATATGACATCTCTCCCTTGCAGGTGGACTTTTCATGCGCTCCACAGTGCAGGAGCACAGCGCCTTCAGGTTTGCTGTGCAGCTGTACAACACCAACCAGAATGCGACGGAGAAACCCTTCCACCTCAATTACAATGTGGACAACCTGGAGTCCTCCAACAGCTTCTCTGTCACACATGCCTGTGAGTAGCTATATACACCTCTCAGTAAGACCAGTCTCTGTGTGAGAAACACCGGGACAACGAGTTCACTGCTGTTGTTTTGGTTTTAAAAAAGTTGAATATTATTTATGGACTGAATTTGGTGTTTGAATGAAGTGGATGGTCACCGGCCAAGTGCCCTGCCTCATTGACCGGATGATGGAGCATGACCGCCTCTAATTGGCCAAACACAGTGATTATTGTAGACCCAGTAATTCAGTAATTCCAGAGGAGCTGATGAGCAGCACTTACATGACTGTGCTGGAAAGATGGGAAAACACAAACGTTGCTGCTCTGGCTGCTGCCATGTTGTGTGGCTTTAGGTGATGACTGCACGTTTAATTGTGGCTGTGGCTAAAGGTGCAATTGGTGGCATCCTGCAAATTTGATCTGGTCTTTCTCCACTGTCAAATAAATGTCCCAAAGTAACCTTCACATCTGTACCTTGATAAATTGGTTAGATATTTGACCCCTGTTTATTTGTTAATTGGTTGGTTTGTTTGTAAATAAGATTATACAAAAATGACCGATAGTTCTTGGCAAAAACTTGGTTTGGGACTTGGGCCCAGAAAAAAAACAGAATACCTAGAAAAGAGCAGATCCAGGAATCTTTTTATCACTTTTGTCACCATTTGGAGATTGTGAGTTTTCTGCATTTTTGTTATTTTCTCAGGGAATAATGGATCTCGAAAAAACGGGCATATAAGTGATTGTATCTGGTATGCGCTCTGCTGAGTGACACTTTAGTTGACATTTTGTTATCTCTAGTCTAATACAATCTAGACTTGTAGTCAACCTTAGGCTGTTTCCTCTTGATTACCAGTCCCTTTGATAATGATTTAAAACATCACATTATGTTATACCAGCTGCACAGCGGTGAGAATGTATCCGGCTGCACTTTTGACAGTTAAATAGTCTAACGCATCAACTGTAACATGCTGTAATCCTTGTAGTCATCTCTACAAACATGACGGATCTGATCGGAACGGCTGCGGAGTGCGAGATGGCTTCATAATTGGTCTACCAGTCACTCCTCTGCCATATACGGCACCAAGATCTGTCTGGAGAATTAATTTGTTATCCTTCTTCCCACCAACTGCACTTCACACTTCATGCTTAAGGATCAGCTGCTGCCCTCCGAAGGCTGTCAGCTGCTGCAGCGATGCCTGTGTAACCTAATGAAGTGAGGAAATGGCCTGGAAAAAATAAGGAAATTGAGCAAAAGTGTAAACTAATAAATCAAAGGCTTGGTTATGATAAAACAATCTGAATAGCTGTTGAAGGAATGTGGTTGTTGGTGTGTGTGTGTGTGTGTGTGTGTGTGTGTGTGTGTGTGTGTGTGTGTGTGTGTGTGTGTGTGTGTGTGTGTGTGTGTGTGTGTGTGTGTGTGTGTGTGTGTGTGTGTGTGTGTGGCAGGGAACAAGGAGCAGCCTTGGGGAGACGCTGCAGGCAGATGCAGGATTACACATACACGTTACACAAACATATTTGCACACTCACACCTTGACGCTGATGCCCTGTTCAACCACAGCCTTGGACTGTCGGCTGCTGAGTAATTACGCTGGAGCAGCTGTGGGGTCGGTGCTTAGCTCAAGGGCACTTCATCAGAGATGAATGCTACATGCTTGGCTTGACCAATTCACGGATAAAGCACATACCTGGGCCTGTTGTTAATTAGTTTTATAACATATATGGGATATATATTTTATGTATAATATATATAGTGAGTCTTGTATTTATTCCACAGGATACTACTTGGAATGCAGGTTGTTGTTACGATGCTGGTCTGCCACATTTGGCACCCTGTAGAGTACATTAATGAAAATAGTGGCCTGGATCTGGCTCAGACTATTAACAATTTAGACCATAGCCAGAGCTTAACTTTGAATGAACTTCAATTGATTGTTTTAGAAAGAATCTAAAGGTTTTTCCTTCTGAAGGATGAGAAGAAAAAGGAGATAATCAGGAGGATTAACTACAGGGAGATGTGCTGATGCCAGATGAAGCTAGAGGACTGATGCTAAATGCTCTCCAGTAAAGGACCAGTCAGTGGCTCATTGAGCAGACCAGCCAGGCCAGTTTATGACTAAGCCGTTGCTTGAAAACGCACCAAGCTCCACAATTCTTATTATAGTCATCTGGATTGTATAATATCCTGTTTCCCTGGCAGGTGTTGATGTAGCAACTGAATGTGATCAGTATGAACTGCCGCATTTCTATTCTGGCAGCAGTTAAAGGTTAGTCATTGCTCTGCTTTCCTACAGCTCACAATTTTTACACTTTCATAACATCATAAAACGTTAAAATGACTGAGACATTTGTGGGATTGTCTACAAAACTCCCTCTGTAATATGAAATAAATAATAGAGTGCCGTGCGGTTGTGTAAAAGAGAGGAACTACTTTTTGTCCATAGCTCATTTGTTGAACCTTTTGTAGGACAACACTGCTACCCCCCAGTCGGGTCAGGATATAATGATTGTTACAAATCCCTGTTGGAAAATTACTCCGGTTATTGGCAATAGGGATCAATAGGTGGAACGCTGTAGTCCAGCAGCAGTAGCAGCAGTGTGTGTGTGTGTGTGTGTGTGTGTGTGTGTGTGTGTGAGTGTGTGTGTGTGTGTGTGCTGCTCCAGTTTGTTGTCCTCTTTGGAAAAATCAATCTTCACCAAGCTTTCATTTTCTCTATCGCAGTCGCTCTCCTCTAATAAAAGCCTGATTCTCCAACTTCCTCCGACCAGAGATGCAGAATTTTCAGCTCAACTCTTGCATTGCAGATATAATAGTTAAAAAACAACAACATGCAAATGGCCAATGGTACTAGCAGCAGCATTTGCAGTCAGTGTAACTGGATTGAGTCTGACAAAGAGAGCCTCGCTGTGTTTATTATCTCACCAATTTGTGGCTGGAGTGAGGCTGCAGAACTTATTGATGTGACACCGTGCCGCAGGCAGGGATGGGGTGTGCATACATGTAGAAACAGGAGGCTTGTACCCATTAAAGACTGAGGTCAGGGCAGGGAGAGATGGTGGAGGCAGAGCTGGACAATCAGAGACAAATTAAACCGAGGGCCTGTGTGATCATTGCTTCTGGTTGTGGTGGCCGGGAGGACAGAGGAAATAAAGCATTTGCGTTATCAGGCGTTTATTCAACACATAATTAAGCTTCTGTGTTTAGCCTTACACTGCTTCACACATTAATGTGAAGTGTTAAATGCATTCATTAAAATTTCGGAGTGATCTTTAAGCTTAATTTAGTTTATACATTTCCATCTGTTGAGCCACTACGTGAGAAGGCCATATGTTTTAAGATGTTCTCTTTTCACTCTCCTAAAATGAGAGCCAGGATGAATGTTTGGGCCTGAATTTCCTCCGGAGATGAACTTTGATTTGATGAAGCGTCAGAATTAATGTATGATGCTTATTAAATAATCTATTATGGCCCCCTATCCTCCCTCTGCTATGACTCAACCAGTGCTATGCCACTCAGACCGAGGCTGATGTTCGAGCTCCTCAATGTGTAGGCAATGCAGAGTCCCACTAATGCAGCATAGACCAGTTAAAGCAGCCAGATATCCTCCTCCTTCTCCTCCTCCTCTTCTCCGACTTCTTCTTTTACTTTTTCTTTGGCATTTTTAAGACTACAGTGAATTGTTTGACTCATATGCTGTGTGCTTATAAGGACATCTTGTGAAAAAGTTATTGTTGTTATTATTATTATTATCTTACTTTGGTATCAGCATAAATTCAATGCAGGCTGGGTATAGAAGAACAGCAACAGACAATTCCCTAAATGTATTTCTAAAAATGTTTTGATTAAAAATGTGATAGCTGCATGTGAAAGGAGAGTGGTCATATGGGATATCTAAGAAAGTGGCATTATTCATAGTTGGCTTTGTATACTGAATTATGATATTGAATTAATCATCTAATGATACATAATTTTTCATACATCCTTTAAAGGAATAGTTAAACATTTATGAAATATGTTTTAGTATCTATACCATTCTTGAGACATAGCTACAGCAGGTGCTTGACTTAGCATTATGGCTGTAGTCATACTGAAATCGTATCTTCACTGAATCCATTGGTTGGAAAAACAGTTGCACGTTCACTAAATTGGCCACAGTTTAGTAAGTGCACTCTACCTTTCAGCCCCATTAGACTAAATGAGTTATAAGTTAACATAAAAGGATAGTAATTGCAACAGATTGAATCGTTTTTATGTAAAAAATTAGACTATATATACTGATATTTGCCAATTCTGATATGGTCGCACTCAAAGCCTCAAGTGGAATCTAAACGGAGACACATCAGCCCACCGTTTCATTCTCCTTAACAAAATGCTGCCACACTAGCAACGTCTCTGTCATGACGACAATTCGTTTGGAGCTAGCCCAGAGTAAACATTCTGTAAATATTTAATAAGATAGATTTAGAAGTCTTCATGAATACTACAGGGGAAAGAAAAACGTAGTCTGCCCCTTGTTCTGGCAAAAGTAACAGAGGAATCTGGGTGTCTTTTATTGTAACACTTTTCTGCTTGTCTTTGTATCACCACCGACTGTCTGACCAATGAAAGTTTAGTCGGATAAGACCTTATAAACCAGCCAATCATTAGCATAACAACATGAGACATACCGTTTCTGGTCTGCTAAGCTAAGTGGCTGCTGGCAGTAGCTTCATATATCAATATTAATGTCTAACTCTTGGCCAGAAAGCAAGTGAGTACATTTCCCCAAAAAAGCGGAACTATTCAAGGAAGATTTTAAGAATCAAACAACTGACAAGCAGTTATTACTTCAGAAGATGTGGTTTCCCGAATAAAAAAGATCATCAAGTGGATCATTAGAGCGTCAGAGCTTTTGCAAACATCGAAAAGGTAAATAACAATTTGGCAACACTTTACATCATGTTTGCTGTGTTAGCCGTCGCAAAACAAACATCCAGGGATGTAAGCAAACAATACATAACCTCAGATCCATCATAACTCTTAGAACTAATTTAAACCGACAGCTCATGAATGATGCATGAGCACCAGAGACGAGGTTGTCAAATAGTTTGGCCCGAGGGAGAGCATTCTGCATGGTGGTTTCTATCTTAATCCACACACACTGTAGCGGCATCAGTGTCAGCGGGGTGACTGATAATCAGAAGCAGAACTCGTCCACTCTCGGCTTTTTACGCTGCACTCCGCATGCCTCGATTCAATTTATAAGAAAAAAAACTGGCCTCAGATCCCTGCGTTTATGTATTCTGACAGGCGCTTGTGTTTACACGTGAAAGCTCCGAATGGAACCACTGGATTTGGGAGCCTCCCTGAATAGAGAAAGAAACTCACCCAAAAGTGTTGTCCCTTTATCGTGATGCACCGATAAAAATATCTGCGTTGCTGCCGCGGCCGGAGTCCTGTCAGTTTGCATGACCTGCCCCAAGTTGACAAGCGCTCATCCTCCGATTCGTCATGGTGTTGCCATTATTAAGCGTAACACACACATGTGAGCGTGGGTAATGTCTCTGGAATAATCTTATCTAACTAAAGAGGGATTTCAGTCACAGGCAATGATACGTTCACTGACATGAACAGATGGTTTGACCCTTGGTTTAATAAGAGCCTTTTTGGACATACCGCTTCGGGGCAGTGCAGCACTCATGGGTCATCATGCAGCATAAATGCATCACCTCTCTATGAACAAGGGGGTATTGATGCTAAATAAATGGCCTTGACCACAATGGAGGCTTTTAAACATCCTTTGACTGAAGACGCCAGCGTGTAAAAAAAAAGGAAAAACACGAATTCGGCCCAACAGGCGAAAAAAAGGATCCTCTTTCATGTTTTTCTCAAACTGAGCCTCTCAGCACTGGCTGGTCATATAATGCTGCAAAATGGCGGAGCAGCGCTGAATAGGTTTGGGGGCAAGCCACTGGAGATGTGCAGTTAGTCTTTCATCCTGTGCATCAGAATGGGCTTACATGCCAGTGCTGTAACAGAGGGACGGTGATCACTACTGACAAGCTACAGTGATGCTGCAGCAGTTTGTTGCAGTCTTACACAACGTCCTTCAGCGTGGCTGCCTCTCAGAGCTCTGTGGTTATTCAATAATTCCTTTTTTTAAACCTGAGATTATCCAAGGACAAAGAGTTTCGAAGGGAACCACACGGATGAAAGAAACTAGAAAACCAAAAGATCCCACTGGGCCAGTGAATAAGCTACAGGACAAGCTGCTCTTATACATTTGTAAAAGTTTTGTGGAAATTGGATTGTTAAATGTGAAGAAATTATAAATTCTTAATGCACCTGAAACAGTCATTTAAACCTAAATTATTTGATATTCATAGTTAGTACGTTGCTACCTTTATTCATCCAAATTATTATTCATAATAAGACTTAAGGCATATTATTGTACAATATTGACCAGAACAGATGGATAGAGATGATGTAAATGGATAATTTAAATCGTATAAACAAATATATTTTGTATTGAAATGAAGAACTTGAATATTATGTCGAAACATCTTTGCACAGAGTCACCAGATCCTTTACCTTTCTAAACATTTGCATTCTCTTGATGCATTTCCTGGTATCTTCTGCACCTTTTCAGTTCAGGGTATTGATTGCTCTGTCTCCTGTGATAGTGGTCCTTGGATAGTGTTTTTCTCTTTTTTTGCAGTATATGCAAAGCATGTGTAGGTGGAGTGTTAGCAGCGCTCTTACTGCAGTGCAGTGCAATATTAAAGTGAATTCTTTCATACGAGGCTCCAGTAGCCACAGGCCCTGTCTGTGTAGCGCTGCTGTAGATTTCCTTCTGTCATGTTGCTTTAGCATGTGGGCTGCATCCAGTTGTATTTCTCAGATTAGGGCTAATCCAACGAGTGTTAGCCCTGCTTCTTTTTTTCACATAATGGGTATCTGCAGGGGGTGGCCCGGTGAAAGAAAAATATATGCTCCTTACAAAGCTATGATCTGTGGAGAGGAGGGAATTCCAGCCAACTTGCAAACACACTGCCTGAGGAGAAACACCTACTCAGGCTCCAGTCCCTATATGCCTCACGCTTACGCTGTGGTTGGTCAACTGAGACGAATTGCACAACAATGCAGGCTGTAATGCGGATAAAAATATGAAACACTTAAATGTCATAACACGGGGATCGTTTATACTGGGTGCACCTCAGTGAGATTTTCATTTCAAAACCAAAGCTCACTGGGATTTTTCAGGTAAAATGGAACTAAGGTTTAGGTTGTAACTGTGTCCTGTCAGTGGAAGGAGCAAATGAGATTTTGGAAAGAGTCATTTAAAAAAAGCTCTTGCATAATGTTGGAAGTATCGCCTAATACATTTTTTATGGCCACTAAACAGAAACACTAAAACAGTGTACAGGCTGTATCTGGTGGTTTGAGCTAAATGCAGGCGTCAGCATGTTAACATGCTCTCAGCAACAATGCTGATGTGAAGCAGGTAATATTAGATCATGAGGATTAGTATAGACAGGTTAATGGACAGATTAAATGTTTGACCTCATGACAACGCTGGGTCAAATGTTAAGTAGAATAGATTCATGCACAAGGTGACAGGAAGATTTGGGCCAAATATCTTGGATCAGATATAATTGTGACCTTAACGCGTCACAAGAGGAGGAGTCAGGGGATTACAGTTAATCATTGGAATAAAGTGTCTAAAGATAATGGTACATATATATATATATATAAAATTGTACTCTTAATCCTACAGTGTAGCGTACGAAAACACAAGAAAAGGAAAAATATATTTTGAACTTGGCTTCACGTAAAAGTTACGGGAGGATTTTGAGAATGACATGGGACAGAAATTTATTTTGCTTTTTAAAAAAACATTTTGCCTTTTTTCCTGTCTCATGAAACAGATGTGTGAAGTGTTCTTCTACTTTGAACACAGACATCAACAACGTTCAGGGTCAGGATGGGCACAGTTGCACAGTTTTGTAGACAGTTTTGTTCAGTGCTCAGACCTTCACTGACTTACATGCGCCTGTTTTCAAAATGTGGCCTTTGATTTGACACTTCTCCATTCAAGACCCTGCTGCCTTCTCCTCGTCTTCAGTGCAGAGGAACATTTTATTTGCAGACTTTTCACACATTTTCCCAATTAATGATGCACACGTTGATAGTATATTGAAAGATTTGTATGCGTTAGCCATGTAAGAGGGCGGTTCTCTGTGTCTCCACCATGTGAACTCTTCTGTGTGCCTTGCTGTGTTCTCTCCAATGCGTTTTGGACAGACAACAAACCCTGTCTCTCCAAACAAGCAGAAGCACTTAGTTCTCTGTGAACTGTCAATACTGAGAATGTTTGGAAAACACCTGCGACACTGTGCCAAGTGTCCAAGCTCCTGATTCAGACAGAGACAGAGAAATATTCTCGTAACATCCTGTCCTGCTGACACATTTAGCAGAACGCTAAGGATGCACATTACCTGGACTAAGAGAGGAGTGATGTTGTCTGTGTATTCTTTTCCTGCAAATCATCATCTGGAGAGCGGCACAGCTTAGCTGCCCAGTTCATTTCCACAAGGAAACACTGAGTTCCCCGAGTGTCTGTCACTTTTACGAGATTTGTTCTGAAACTGAACTGGTTGGTTGAGGCGTACAACTGCAGGGTCGTCAACAGGTCAGTCACACTCCGGTGCTTTAAGACAAAAATACCTGCTAAACTAATAACACGTCCTTCAGCCTCCCTCTGATCAACTCTGTTCAGTGCTAATGAGCTAATTAGCTCATGTAAAAACACAAATCTCCATATATCTAAGATGGTGATCGTTACAGCCATCAGACCTGCTTAGTATCAGAGAGTTAGTGTTGCCACTGTGATTTTGTGATGTTCATATCAAGTGCTAGCATTTAGCTTAAAGCACCACTGTTTTAAAGCAGAGCCGCACACTGACTGACAGTAATTCCTGCTGTTATATGGTGAAAAGTCCAAGTAATTCAAATTTTTTGGGGTTCAAGGGCATGAAACAATGTTCTGCATAATGTTATTATCCTCTATATAGCTATAAGGCTTGAATAGATGAACATTTAAGGGCAGAATTACATAAATCTGAATCTGATATGACTCAGGCGTCACAGTGCAACAGTGTAACTGTCTCCTCAGTCGGTGCACATTCTACACCTCATGTTATTATTATAATACAAATTTTTTGGGATATATTCACTGATTCCATTTTCTCTTGACCCCGTCCTGTATGAGTTGGTAATGCATGTGCATGTGTGCGCTGCCTGCTCTGCCTCTCTTCTCTTACTAAACTTGTGACCCTGGGTGACTGGGCGGGACAGGGGATCAAATTGATGTCCTGCTACTCTGCTTTTTATCTCCTCCGGTGTTGCCGCAAGCACTGATCTCAGAAAAGAAAGAGGTCGAAAAATAACTTTCCACCGGGCAGAAGAAAACACATAAACAGGTTTATTTGTTATCGTCCCAGAAAGTAGAATTGTTGTCCTTACTTTGTGCAAATGCAGAAGCTTATACCTTCAAACCTTGAATCTCTCCCCAGGGGCTCTGTCCGAAAAAGTTCCCTTAGCTCAGTGTGACTCCTCTATCTCTCTCCTTATTCACACTTTCTTATATGCATCAGGTTTCATTTCCTCTCTGCATCGGGACAGCCGCTACTTTCCATTCCCCCTCAGCAACAGGGCTTGAAGAATTCACTTTCTTCTCCTGTGCATACTCTGCACAAGTTGATCCCTATACATCAGTTTTATGTTAGACCCAGAAAAGATTCCATCACAGCAGAGACCCTGAAAGCTGTGAAACTCAAAGCCGCTGACGTGAGAGAGCGCCGGTGCCACAGGAGCTGCTGTATCCACATGTTTAAGTTTGACGAGGTGGAGAGAAGTGGAGAAGTGGAGGTTGAGGGAGAAAGCCAGATACCGACGGTATAATGGCAAAGTAATGACACAGTAATGACAGGCAGAGGGGCGTGTTAGGTGATGGAGAAAACACGATGGGAGTGGACGTAGTGTGAAGGGCTGAATTGTCCTCAGTTGGATATCAATCAATCATGGATGTAAAGACTGTGTTAGTAGTGCGAACAGAAAGGCACAGAGCCTGAAGTCCAAAAAACAGCTTGCTCTTCTCCTCTGTAATAAAGTAAATGATGTAACTCTTCATTGCTGACTGGGATTCAGGGGGATTTACCCGAGTTGATTCCTGTCACTGGCCCGTGAGCCCAAATATATGATTGCATCAGTCCTTCTGGAGAGCAGGCCGTCCATTTAACCTTGACAAACTGGAGATAATGGTGCCATTTTGAGAATTGGATGATATTGAGTTTCTGAGAGGTTTTAGTTTTATGGCTGCTTTCTATTCTCGGACAAAACTGAGCTGAATAAATTCTCTTTCCGCAGAAATGTGAGCTTTTGTAATTCTACCAGCAACTATGAGCCGTTCTGAATCCCAAAACTGTTGATGGAGGGCTTTGAATCAAAGGACATTTGCATAATTAAAATGATGCTTAAATACAGTCCATCAGTGTACAGCTGTGCACCCCCAAACAAGTGCAGCTATTTCTTTCTGTGGATTATTGAGTTGGTAGGTTTACCACACTGGTGAGGTCTGATGTGTGTGAAAGCTGAGAAAATGGTGGGATGGAGGAATGATAAAATGACGGAGAGGAAGATGACTGAACTGAGCTATCAGGCATGTGTGGGTGAATGATTGGTTGTTCAGATGGAAAAGTTCAGATGAAGAGGAGCAACTTTGGAAATGGATCCAGCACTGGACTCCAACTACATTAGCAGACATTAGTGTGTGCTGATACTTTTCTGATGTAACAGATCATATTTAAAGTCCAGTTATTTCCAGACCAGTTTTGTAAATTCACTAACACTTCAGGGTTTAAACCAAATTCTGGGTGTGTGAAATAGTTTTTTCCTTTGCACGGTCGCTGTCTAATTTGAATATTGTATGATGTGTGACTTTTCTATTAAAGAGCATTAGTTCCAGGTATAAAAAAATTAAAAAATATTGACCAGAACAGATGGTTAGAGATGATGGATAATTTTAATCTTATAAATAAATATATTTTTGTATTGAAATGAAGAATTTGAATATTATGTCAAAACAACTTTGCAGTGAGTCACCAGATCCTTCACTTTATAAACATTTGCTTTCTCTTGATGTATTTCTTGGTGTCTTCTAAAGTTACATTTAAAAACACATCCCCCCCCCATTTAGAATTTTGAGAAGAAACACAAAACTAACCTCAAACTCAGGACGATTTTAAAATGTTGCTAGATTGGTAACACCAAGGTTAAGAATAAAGTAAAAGGCTTTACGTTGTGGTATTTCATCTTTATTCTTTACATTTTGACTTAATATTTAAATGAAAAAAGGCTTTATGCCCTAAAACTCTTTCATACATCTGAATGCTCCTGTTGTTTATTCACATTTTGAGAGGATGCAAATTAGAGAACAACTGATTTCATTATCACGTGATGTGAAAATTACAAAGTGAAAAAAACTCTGATTGTCTTCGAAGGAACACATTATGATGAACTTATAATTAACAAACGCTTAAAGTGAATCAACAACCACCAGTAACAAAATATTAGTAATAATTAAAACTCCATATGTCTGATACACACTTCATTTCTTTGTGTTTTTTTGTGCTCTGGTCCTGCTGCTAACTTTAACATGTCTGTCCATTCACCCCAAATCTGTGAAAAAGCTGTTTTCAGATATTTCATACATCCATAGCGACTTGTTCATTTGTTAATTACTTGCTACCAGCACAAATTCTTGAAACAACCCTTAATATTCATGTATGAAATCATTCTGCCTAACAAATATTTTGTCCCCAAACATTCACGTCGTATTTTCCAGGAATCACTTGATATTTCAAGCCACAGATTGTAGAAAAAGACACCTCATTAAATCCAATCAGGTTGATAATAACACCATTAAACATTGATTGGTGATAGTGAGCGGAGTCACACTGTTGTGATCTATGCGGAGCAGAAGATCATAAATACCAGAGCGGCTCTGCTGCGCTGACCGACATTTCCTTCAACTGTTACTAATAATAAGACGGGGCTCACATCCCTTATTCAGTCCTGCTCGGAGTTATTAAACCCATTTATTATGTACAAATAAAATAAAATAGTCAACATCTTGTAAGATTGAGTGTCTGATGCACCAAGCTCATTTCCACAGTCAGACAGATGGCAGCGGACGGGGCTCGAAATAAATCTCAAATACTGCAGCACAGCCCGGCGCTTGCACATTTGCATGCTCATGTTTCAGGGTATTTGTCCATTAAGAGCCGTGGCCACTGCACTGATTTCCCCATTATATCTAGTTGATTGCCCAAGCGGTTGCATTTAGACCAAGGAGAAGTGAAGGGCACCGGGCGGCAGGGCATGGCCATGGGGAGCAGACATCCCACATGGCAGCCATTTATTCAGATAGCCACTGCCTGGCTCACAAGAGGAATCCTACTACAAATTCTCTCCCATCCCAACCTTCGATTACGGGTTTTATACCAGGCACCAGTTGTTCGCAGACTTAACTTAAAATTTGGAATAGAACTTTGGTATCATCTCCGCTGTTTGGAAGAGCATTAGCTCATAAGTGACTTTGAGCTTTGTATTTGTCCCTAATCCGAACCCTGCTCTTTTGTCTCTGTCACCAGTCTGCTCCCAGTTCTCCCGGGGAGTCTACGCCATCCTCGGCTTCTACGACAGGAAGTCCATGAACACGCTGACCTCCTTCTGTGGGGCGCTGCACACCTCCTTCATCACGCCCAGCTTCCCCATCGATGCTGATGTGCAGTTCGTCATCCAGATGAGGCCCGGTTTGCGAGGGGCCGTCCTCAGTCTGCTGGACCATTACAAGTGGGAGAAGTTTGTCTACCTGTACGACACTGATAGAGGTAAGAGTAGTGAGCCGGTCACGCTGCTTTACTGACATGACTTCATATGACTCCTGAGAGAGTCCCGATTGTGTGGACATGCTGCAGAGTGCATGTTGGAAAAACGGTGCGACAAAACACACACAAACACAAACTTTTAACACAACTTGTGGAACAGATTCATAGAGGCAGTATATGTCATTATTGGAGAAAGAGGAAAAGTAATCGACATCCAAGACGCGGCTCATACAGGAGCATTATTTCACAGTGTACCGCATATAATCGGCCTCTACTATGTAAATCCCGCATTCTGAAATGCCTGATGCATTTTAATTTATACCAGTAATGATCCCAAATTGCTCGACTCGGTGGCTGAATGCTGCTCACAGAGTCGCTCTAAAGCTCCGTGCTTCAGAGGAATGAGTCACTCACAGGTGCTGCTGATCCGCTGCCATGCTACGGCTTCAGCTGCCGCAGCCTCTAATCCTCGACACTCTCTGATTATCATTTAGCTCTAATTGGATTATATAAAGACAGAGCACAACACACCTCAGCATGCGCTGCGTGGCCTCCCGGTCCCCCCCAATGTAGGCCAACTATTTACAGACCCGGCTCTTTGTCGGCCCCCCAAACATCAGCATCTGCAGAGGTCGTGTGAAGACACAGTGTCTCTGTCTAGATTCTGGACCATGGGTCAGTCACAGCCGAGATGTGCTCTGGGCCCCGATGCCGTGTGTGTTGGTCGTACTTCAGACGACTGAGTAGTTGCTGAAGTGTTTTTGGGAGCAGCCTCTGCCGTTAAATGTGCCACTGCTCAAAACTGAGCATTCCAAGTATTTTTAAACTGCATTTCTAGGACAAGTTCCCTCCTTTCCACTTCCCCCGCCTCACTTGATGTACAGTATCTCCATTTCAGGTGGGTGTCTAATTTTACCGCTCACTCCCGGAGCCGATCCTCTCACAGAACCATTTTGTGCAACTGCTGAAGCACTTTTTTTGAAAGTATGTTGCACAGATTTACACACATGTGGCACAAACCTGTATAACAGAAACTGCAACCTCTGTAACTGTGATTCAGGCGTACCTCGGTCTTATTGGCCTAGCAGATGTGTGTGTGTGTCTTTCTGTTTCTGTGTCAGACTGTAGAAGCTGCTGATTGGTTAGCTGATGTGCTTCAGACTAAATGATAGAGCAGTTTATAGCCTCTCCTGGGCACGATCAACCCTCAGAAGTGCTGCCTGATGTTGCCCTCGCAGCTCTGTCTGAATTTGGCGGCCTCTGTCACCTGCTGCGTTGAGGGTGACGTGGCACCATCTGTAACACTCAGTGACTTGAAATTTTAAAATATGCTGCAAAACAATCCAGGAGTCGAGTGCACAGCAGATAAAACCAGATTTCTCCACTTCAGTGCTAAGTCTGGGCTTTTGAAGTATGAGCCGATCCCTAGAGAGACCAGGTTCTAGATGATCAATCTAATAGAGCTCAACAGTTTGGTTCCAGAAGTAAAAAATCTAGTTTATTTTCTGAACAGAACATGATTTTTATTTATCAGCCATAACATTGTTTTACAATCCTAGGTAGACTTAGCACAACCCATGAGATTGTGAAACAATGTTTCGCTCCTGTAGAAGCCACAAGTTCATCCATCAATTTCGTTTAAAGAAAAATAAAATATATTAGAATCTATTAGAAAGTATGACACTACCCACAATCCTCAGGGGTAATAGCTTGGTCTCTATGGAGCTCGCTGTTACCATGGAAATGTTTACCTCTACCGCGAAAATCATGTTAGCGACGATCAGCTCTTGAGTGCAACATTCCATTTACCACAGAGCAACGGTGACTTCCCTTTCTAAGATGCTGCAGTTTTTATAGAGATAAACAAAGAGTCCAAAGGATGAAAATCATTACAACGAGGTCCTGAAAGTGGTTGAGAGGGATCCTTCACAGTGGTCACACGTCTCGTACTTTTGCCTTTCTTTCCATTTTCTGATACGGTAAAAACTGTGTTTGCTTTTTTGCTTTTTACTGAAACATCAATGAAGAAAATCAATGGGGAATTTACTTCCGGAACAAGAGCCGTTCCAAAAGTGGACACTCACTGTTATGCTCTATTGTGAAAACATTCTGGAAGGAATATCTCCAATTCTGGCTTTATATAGAAACAAATGCCAACGCAGATGACGTTTTCCTGCCAACAAGAACCACCTGACCTTGTTCTAAAGGATACAGTGGTGACTAGCACAGCTATCAGCAGTGATAAATCTGTGGGTGGAATGATAAACAGAATCTAAGGGCTGGAGAATGGAGGCAGCAGCATGTGTGTAGATTTCATCTCCATAATCCAATACATGGAAACCTCCTTGACGACCTGCTTCCTGCTAATCATTTGAAAGCTGTCTCTGTTCCTATATAAGCAGTGATAAAGAAGTAGTATGTATCTCTGTCCCCCTGAACGGGACAATTGACTCTTCTGAACCGAGCCCGTATTAGAACAAATGCAAAGGCGTCTTGAAAGTCCGGTTGAAATTGGAAAAATGGTTCAAATGAACTCGTGGAAATGGGCCCTGTCTCTTGTTTTATAGTACACCATAAAGGGATTGGTTATCACAGCCTGAAGTCAGAATCACCATCAGAACTTTATCTGTAAGAAATGTTCACGTTCATAGAAAGTAAAACGCCCAGAGATACAACTAAATGTGTCTGTGCATGAGCGGCACATTTAATTTCCACTATGCATTTCAAAATGGAAACTGTATCACCATCAAATAAGTTCAGCTTCACTTTCATGTCGGAGCTGCTTTCCTCTGTCAGGGGTATCTTGTGGATTTACCCAGTTTTAAAAAGACAGACTTTACACCTTTGCACACATGGGTCATTAAAGATGTGTTTATCTGCTACAGAGGAACATCACCTATTTATCTTGGATAACACGGCTACGAAATGACCTCATTAAACAGACTAATGGCCGCTGGCAAAAAATACCTCTTGAACTGAGGAACATCTGGGACTTAGCACTGAAAGGAAACCAGGTTTTCTTATGTGTAGCTTAGTTACTGCAAATTGCATATACGGACAGTGTGTACCACTCATGCCGGCAAAAAAGACTTTGCTGCACACAATTTACAATATGCTTGTAATCTTGGAAATAAACAGATTCCCAAAAGATTTAAACCAGTGTTCCAATGCAATTTTTATTATTATATTTATTGTGTTGAGATCAGTAAAAATTGGTATGTCAATTTGAAGTAGTGGTACCAAAACAACTTCATAGGTGTCAGTTCCCTAAATGTGTCTTTATATCAAGATCCATGACTTATTCCCTAGGAAATTAATAAATAAATAACAATGCCTCGCAATGTTAAAGAAAGTGAAACAAAAAAATCTGGATCTGCCACCTGATCCGAATCTACACCAAAATGTAATGTTCTTCCCTTACCCCATACTGCATCCTTCCACAAGCTTCATGGTGAAATGTTTGTGTAATCTTGCTTACAGACAAACTAGCTAAACAACCAACCAACAAATGGACGGGGGTAGAAACATAACCTCCTTTCTTGGGGGAAGTCCTACATTGAAAATCATACTTAAGTGCAGATGTAAATCCCATCTACACAGCGGTGAAAGTACAATACAGAAATCTCATACAACAAAAAAAGATAATTTTGTATCAAAATGTCTGTTGATAATTCTAATAGCTACCTTTAACCCAGACGAATCCACAGAGCTCTAACAGGAGGGGGACTGTCTAAATGCCTTAAGCTGCAGCTCTACAGAAAATAACGATTATACAGATGTCAAGAGAGAAACAGTCTGTCGTGGAATATAAAATCAAAAAACCATCTCCGCGAGACATCAGGGTGTTAATAGAAAAAAAACCCTCTCTCTAATGTGTGTCTTTGGGGCGATTTTAAGAATCATCACTTCATTAAAGCAATATAAAGCAAAGTACTGTGTGTTCTCCATTTGATACTGAGGGACATGATTCTAGTCTCTTTTGTTATGATGACCTCAAGGGATTCTAATGTTGTCTCAATCTCAAAGTATAATACTGTCACCAGTGTAATATTAGCCAGGAGGAATGTCATCCTGCAGGTTTTAGTATTTAATGCATCGAGATCAGTGTTGAAGGAAGAAATTTGATTTTAAGCATAATAATAAAAAAAACGGTTTTCAATGTAAGGAGTAATTTTATGCAGAGATGGTGCGTGTCTGTCTTATCTTATTAATTAATGTGGGATGTGGATAATTTGTGTTGATGTTTATGCATATATGTATATGCATAATATATCATTCATTTTATTAGTGTAGGTGGTTGAGGTGGAGATTCTTTGAATTCAAAGTATCTGTCAATCTATTATACATCTATAGAGCACAAATAGTTCTTAATTTGCACTTATATATATATATATATACTAAACTTATTTTCTAAATTAACAAGCAGTGGTTTAAGTGGTTATTTTACTGAAGTAAAAGTTGTAAAACATTTTGTAGAAATACTCACTTCAAAGTAAAAATTCTCCCCAAAAATCTAAGTAACTGCATGAGAGAAATGGTGCTCATTATGAAAAATGGCCCATTTCACAATAAAATATTGTACTGTATTCTATTACATTCATGTGCACATAATACATCATCAAGAGCTTTTGAATTCCCCTCAGTTAAGTCTTACCTTATGTTGACTTGTACTAATACACAATGTATGTTTATTATTGATTTGCAGCATAAATAAAGTTATCAAATAAATAGGAACTACAATGTAATCATATCCAGTACTTGAGTAAACTTATACGTGTGTGCATCTCCCTGTGCAGTGTAACTCCTGCTGTTTAATTCAGGCCTCCTGATTCATGTACTCAACATGGTTCCAACTGGTTCCTCATTCCTCTTTGTTGCCATCAAAATGAAGGACTATAGTCTCAGAACCTTCATTGCAGCTTCTCCTGCCTTCTCCAGCTCTGACAAACGGAGCTGGTCGGGATTGGTGGAGCATTTGCATTGGGTGTGTAATCACACCACCCTCCTGCTGAATGTCTAGTTGGTTTCGTCTCTGCAAGGAAACATCTGATTAATCGCACGCAGCTAAGTAGCTGCACTCAGCAGCCAGGCACACAGGTTCATTAACGCAGAATGGGAGAGACGGAGAGGGAATGGCACCGAGCAGCTGTTCCACTTTATGAACACCTTACTGCACCTTCACTCCGAGATGGACACATATCAATAAGCCTTGACCCCCCCTGTGTGTGTAAACACTTCGTTCCTCACAGACCCTAGTCTTGGGACTGAGGCACAGATTCATTAATCAGGCCCTTCTGCTTCAAGAGAGCTGTTTTCCTCCCCCGTTCAAGGACTCTATTATACCTCGCAGGAAACAAGCAGCACAGGAGAGTGTAACACGTGTCACAGCATAGCCAAGTAGTGAGGGCAATGTTCTTTTCTGTAAGATGGGTTTCAAAGGGCTCTGTAAAACAAAGAGATGCAAATTAGAAAGCAGAAGATCTCCAAGGTTAGACAGGACATTGTCCTATATAATCAACTTTGAAATAGAACGGTGCATTACTTATCTCCTTTTCTTATGGAGAACACATTTATTTTGCTCTGTGGTTTTTTTCAGGATTTTTAAATTCTCCACGGGCGTCAGGTTGCCTTTAGACTTACAGCTGGAAATGGACCGTGTTTGGAAAAGCAGCTTAGGGATGCTTCGTATGTGTGTACTGTGCAGTGACCTCGTTGGTGAAAACCTCAAAGAGCTGTGTGCGTTCACTGAGAAGACGCAGCTGAGGCTGTATTAGCTGTCTGAGTGTTCCTGCATGATCCGTGGGCTCACTCTGCTCTGCCAGATGCCCCCAAACGGCATCAATCGATCCCCGCACATCCACGCATGAGGCCCCGCGATGACATCAAACAACACGTACGCTGCAGACGCTCCGCAGCGCACTGCAGTATCAAGCCCATTGTAGCCTCGCATCACACGTGTGAATTATTAATGCAGAATAATAAACATGAGGGGAGAGTTTATCAGATCTGATGGTTTTGTTCCTCGGCGTGGATGATCTGCGATTCATAGACTCACTCAGCCATTGGGCCCAAGTTTAACTGAACAGCATCAGAGGGGCTATACATGTCCTGCACATTATATACTCCAGTCAGGTAATGCTAACTTTTACTGTAATAATCATTTCAAAATAATGTTATCATATTGTCATTTATACCAGATGATGACAAATGACTGGTTGATCTAAATAAGCAGTAGATTGTGCCTGTAATCTTATTGGTTGCAAGTTGATGAATCACTACACTATATGATGATGAACATTTCTGACTTCATAGTGACATCATGATGACATAAATCCGTCCATATGATCATGATTATTTTGAGATCTATATAACCTTTAGGTCGGGTATATAACATATATGTATATAAAGTCCTATATGCAGATTACAAGATGCATTTTGAACCATGCATGAGAAATTTCTGACGTCATTGTGACTTCTTCATGACATCACGTCATCATATCCTGTCATATGAAGAGGATTCCTTTTCATAAGCTATGGATTGTCTCTGTAGCCCTTTATTCTTGGAGATAAATTAGAAATTGTGATTTTGAGCCATCATTTTCTTATTTTGACCTCAGATCCCCTCTCAGGTTATATTCCCACCAGGTCCACGTGTTGTTGAGTTATTTGCACACCCTTCTGGCTGTGTTGACATGCAGGGTAATAACGCAGTCACCTAGAATGGAGGAATGAGTCACGTCCTCCTTACTAAACAGACCGGCAGACAGACTTACATTACAGAAACTATGATACACCAATGCTGCTTCCGTGACCTTCATACAGACATTACATAACCGTAAACAGTCGCGTCACTTTGTAAATCTGTGTGCGGCGCTTGACAAGGGGAGATGCAACACATTGCTCATTACAGACGGTTTGTCGTGTGGGCTTCTCTGCATAGCCCACTCAGTCTGTCAACACGGTATATGAGAACAAGCCATTAGTGCAGCAATCTAGCCTGCACAAATAACTGTCAGTGGTGAGTGCAGATTTGGATTATTTTACTCTGTGTGTTCACACATCTCTCAGGCAGTTTGCTGATTGTGTTCTCCACTCCACTGTTTCCAGGCTGGAAGCAATGCTCGTGCAGTGCAGAGCTCGTTGTTTCAGGACCTTGGACAGCTCTTACACCTCTCAAAGCTCTATGAAAACTACTGAACTGTTTTATTGTATTCATCTTTTATATAATCTTCTATTCATGCTGTGTTTGTGTACTTTGGCAGAGTCAACATGCAAATACCTGAACAATTTAAAGAAACCCCACACATTTATTAAGACTACCTACTAATTCCAGAATTGATTTGTTGCGATTTGGACATGAAACAGGTTCATTATTGATAAAGGTTTGAATGACCCGGTGTCCGCACCTCAGCAGCTTTGACTCTTTAGTTTAAGGGATGTTGTGGATCGCGATAACTAGCAGAAAAGACAACTGATTTCCAGTCGAGCTTCACTGAACTTTAAATAAACCGGTGAAAAGCTCTTTGTGCAGCCGGGCTTTGCTTTTCTCTGCCTCTATATGCAAGTCAGAAATAAAAGCTGCAATCAACATCACCACAGGCCAAACAAACAGCCCATTCCAGACAGGCAGGTTTAGAACAGGCACTGCACTAGTCTTTACAAGTGGTTTCACAGAAAGCAGAAACACGTTATTTCTTACACAGTGGATGTTTTAACTTCATTGTCAGAAAAATAATATCACTATGATATTTTCCAGTTTTTCAGCTATTAGTGAGGAAAAAAAATTGTTTTGTTTTAATATGAGCAGTAATGAAGAACAGACGATGTTGGCGTGAGGTTTCAGGTTATAACTACATGACTATTACTGGATGTGGAATGAGCCTGACGCCAGGTGGAATGGATTGCTGACTACATTCCAGCAAGTCAAATACCTGCATATCAAAGTGAGTCAAATCAATGCTGAAATCTTATACACAACTAAATATATCATGTTGTCAGCACAAATGTACAAAAACTGTGAACGGACTTTCACTCACTTATACGTGTTCTATGGGGCCCTTCAAATTAACCTGAGCTCAGACAATCTTGTCAATAAGCTTCCTGAATTGCGATCAAGCACATTTGCCATATCCGTTACTGTTAACAATATACCATCAATGCTTATCTCTCCCCTCTGCCCCTTGACTCATTATGCTGCCACTTAAATAGATGAGAAATCAATACACATGATACATGTAATAATTGATCCTCTAACCTTTTAACCAGCCGTGACTCCCCCTCATCCCGCTCTTACTGTGCAATGTCTGTTCACTCCTGTCGGCTCAGGGAGTGAACAGGGCAGAGGGTGAGCACACCAGGATCAGGAGGTTTGTTTCCTTTTCCTCCGCAGCTCCACATTGGGGTCTGGGCTCCTCACAGACGGAGATGTGGCCACATATCTGAATGAATAGGGAGGAAATGAGAGCGTACGCAGACGACGAGCGAGGGAAGGAACAGAGGAGTCAGCAAAGCCTTTGTGTCGCTCCTGCGTCAGAACACAGCAAAATGGCACAGAGGGCCAAGCACTGTCAGACATGCTGTCAGATGCACCAAATGTTTTTTACTATGAATTCAGAGCCCCCTCCCCCCTCCACCCATAATTTTGTTTTGTATGAGATCCAGCTTGTCACATCTAATCTGCTCCAACCCGTTGTGCTAAATAAGAAAACCAGGTGACTTATACAGAGGGAGCTCCTCTGCTTTACAGACCACTGCCCTGGTCATGCCTTGACCTTTGTTTCCATGTTGCTAAAATGACTCATATCTATCTTAAGACACTTGACTACACGATAACACAAGGCCATTAACCATTATAACAGTCGTCTTCTTGCATTATGAAAGAGATAGATGTGACGTGCGCTTCCCTGTTTACCCAAGGGAACGCAATTTATTTACTTAAGACATTAGAGGGTGTTTTAGTAGAACAGTGCATCTTTTAGTGATGGTCAAGAGACAGCTTCCTCCATGTCTTTGTATGTGCAAAGCCAAATATGTCTGCTTTGTATTTCTGTGTTTTAATTCCTCACTCTGCCTTCATATTCAGAAGCTGAATCATTTATCATGTGTGTGGGATAAATAAAATGCATCTGAATCTGCATCGTTAAAGTGCAACTAAAGTTCATGTATTACTTAATGAAATATGAATAAAACTTACATAAGCGGTTAAAGGAAACAGGAGGAGCTACGCTCAACATTCTGTTTGCAACTTTGCAGCTGTCATTAGAAAATAATGAATCCGTTTGATTGGCTCTGATCAGAGATTTTGGCTGGAGTGGGTGGTGTGGGGGTGCAGGGCTCTCTGCAATTCAGCTCATTTGGACCAGGGAGCCATTATCTGCATCGGGAGTAGGCGTTGCTAGGCTAATTGTACTCAAAAGTGTCCTTTTACTGTCATTTGGCAGCTCTAATCATTTTTTATTTCACCGGCTCTGACTAATGTTGCCCACTGAAAGCAGGTCATCCTCACAGAGCCGCGTTTACAAGCGGTGAGATTTTTTTATTTGGGCAGATTTCTCTGAAGTAGTTTCAGTGGCTTTGCCTGAGTTCCCTTCGGTGTCCCACCACAATGGCGCGCTTCAGATGCCTGCGAGAGACTTTTAAAGAGGTCACCTTCTCTGCTCCGACTGAGTCACAGTCTGAGCCTGAACACCACGGCTCAGCTGCCCAAGTCAGACGAGAGGAAACACATGGACAGGTGCCAGCAGAGCGTCAGTCTGTCTGTCTGCCACAGGGGAGATAAATCTCCTGGTGAGAGTTTGAAACTTTATTTGATCAAATAATGTTTTTTTCTTTCATAAAAATGCAAACCATATTATGTCAAGCAATGGTGTAATAGGACGGTGAGAAAATGCTTTAGTTTGACATGCTGTACAGGACAGTGAGTACAACCTACAGTGTTTTCTTGTTCATACAACAGCCGAAAAACAGGGTTATGCTCTGGAAAGCCAACACTCGAAGCTGCAAAAATAGATAGATAGATAGATAGATAGATAGATTACTTTATTCATCCCCGAAGGGAAATTAAGTCGTCATAGCAGCCGGTACATTTGAATACAATAAAATACAATACAATAGAATAAAATAAAATAAAAAGTACTGCGGTAGAAAGAATAAAAACAGAATCACAAGATAAATAGGTAGATAAGGTGCAGTGGCAAGATGACGGTAATAGTACTGATGATATGATGGTAATGTTATTGTTATTGTTAGACAGTATATCAAAATAGTACAGTATATATAGTATACAATATAACATAATATATATTTATATGTGATAGTAATTATACCAATATAATAGCAGTATATATTAATAATGGCAGCAACAGTATATATAATAATAGTAAGTATAATAATAATAATAATATGTACACATGTATAAATATGTGTTTTTGGACTTATACATACAGTGAATGTACCAATAGTATGATATATAGTAGAGGGGGTATAAATATAAGTATTTAACTATACAATATACCACAGAGGAGTAGAAGCTGATCTCCTGGGCAGTGCTGTGTGGGCTACTGAGCTCATATATTCCAGAGATTCCCACAGGCAGGCCAGCTCGACTTTTTCTTGTGTTACCAGCAGTGGACGTTATCTTCAGGCATTGATTTGAGTAGAAAGTCTTTTTGTGTGTTAATACAACGTGGAGCATATAATCTAAATTTTGTGCCAATGTGATGGTAGCTGGAGAAGATGGGACACTTATGCTGCCCATTTAAAAACACTCAGGCATCATTACTTGGTCCATGCACTGCAAATGTCACATTCATTTGCATGAAATGAAGGCATTTGACCTATTGTCACCACGTTGCAGCTCTGGTTCACGTTGCCTCTCTTGTTTTCAGGGGAACAGTCGTCCTCTCCTCTCTCTCTTTGAGAAGCTGCCAGTTAAAAGTGATTCCAGTAGTGAGCTGATGAAAGAGCAAATCGTCCATCTGAGTACTGATGCAGCAGAACTGCACACGAGACAGATGTTGCAGTGAAAACTCAAAGCTTGTTCTCCCCCTTTTGTTCTTTGTCTACAGACACTGAGTATCTGTCTTTCTGTGTGTTTGTTACAGATGCTTGCATCCTTTCATGAAATGTAAAAACAAATTATTATAAAGAAAAGCTATACTAGTTTTCAATGGTCCTGCAGGATACTAGTCCTGACACATGCAGTATCTGCTGTTACACATACACATAACCAACACATTGCATTTTACATTTGGGTTTTTATTTGGGATTTAACTTGCACTAACTTTTTGTAGTACTTTCTTCTTCTGTTCCTCTGCCAAGGCCAAACAATCCCCTCATGAAAACACTTTAAATCTGCCAGATCCATACTTTTATTTGGATCTGCACCGAATTATACAACACTCGTAAATATCGGTCCCCTAAACAGGATTTTTTTTATCAAGACCAATGGAATATTCCACTTTATCCGGTTCCACGGCAAAATTTAATGAGGTCTTTTTTGGCCTGGTTCTCATTTCTTGTTTCGTTGAAACATTTTCAGTTGTTTTCTTTTTCATGATCCTGCCTTTAAACAAATAAACAAACCAACAAGCAAATAAATGGAGAGGAGTGAAATAATAACCTCGTTGGTGGAGGTGATAAAATACTCATCCCAGCTTTTATATTACCAAAGTATTTACAAACAGTGATGAAGTAAAAAAACTCGATAATATTTCAAAAGGAGTGAGAAGAAAAGGAGTGAGAAGAAGAACGAACATTTCTTTATATATATACATCTTTTTTTAGTTTAAGTCTTTATAATATTTATATTTCCAGCTCCTTGCAGATCCTCTTCTATCATCTATATGTAATGGCTGAATGCAGCATCCCCAAATGTTAAGCAATATTAAGCATCTTATTGCCGTTGGGGACAGAGGGGCTTCAGAGCAACCTGGTTTGACCTCATTTGTTTGGCAAACAGTTTCCTGTTTACACATTCAGTTGACCAACAGCAACATTAGCATTTATTCAGGGCTCGTGTTTCTGGACACTTGACAAAAAAGTAAATTATAAACTGACCTCATTAGGTCTCAATCAACTTCTGAGAGGAAAACCTGTGGATTGTGCATTTGCTCGTTGATCAAGTAAGACTTGCTGACTTTTGTTTACTGACATTTTGCTGCGAATCCAAAGCAGTGAGCCGGGAAGAGCCAGAAGCCCTGAAGAGCCAGAGTGTGTTTGGTTCTTTAGTTTGGATTTGTGCATTCTTAAAAACTGAAATTTAACATCTAAACAAAATATTTAGCGGATTCTTATTTCCCCTGACGTCCACGTTGTCTCTGTAAAATATTCTCTTCACCTTTTTTGATGCTATATTTATCCCTCGAGGCAATATGCTTCTGATTTTTAATATGTATTATTTTCAGAATGCCGCTGAATAATTGACTCTGTAAAATGCCCTTGATGGTTGTCCTGCCTGCTGGCTGCTGTAAAGCGAACCATCTGTTTACAAAGTCAACCAAAACTCTGGGACCAGGAGTCTCTGTCATCTGAGCAGCGGCTGATGAATTACCTCAGTGATAACATTCACTAGGAGACTTGGGAGTCCTTTGACATTCAGGCTTCACGTTTGCGTTGTGGCTGTTGCAGCGAATGTCACGTTCAGTTCATTCCTTCATTTTGAAACCTATCTTTTTTTTATTCCCGCACATCTTTGATGGCGAGGAGCGTTACATCGATGAGCTCGTGCAAACGTTTAAATCCAGAATATCCCGCTTAGTTTCGTGTCAGAAAAGAAACAAAACTGAAACTCGTGAGGGAATCATTTGAAAATCCCCCAAATCCCTTTTCTTAAGCAACTACTAACACATTTCAAAATGTCATGAATATCCCAGCTTATGGTGCTCAGTGCTGTTTGTCAGAGGAGACTGGGAGGAGAGCTGACACTCAGCCTCAGCCTTTTAATCCCCCCCCCACCCTGCCACCAGAGATAGACTGTGCTGGAGCCTTGTTTTGATTTCTTTTAGCTGATAAAAAAAAATCCCGCATGTTTCTGCCTGTTTGACTTGATAAAGTCAGGACGATGAAAGAGGCGGGGTCCCAGTTTGAGGTCAGCTTCCTGTCTGTGATCACACTCTTCACAGTGGGGTGAGACAGGACAGTCGTACAGACACCAGATGAATTCCCAAACCTCCCCGAGTATCAGAAAACACGGAACGCACATCTCCTCCGCCTCTTTAGACTCCTGAGTGGCTAATGTGGTGGTGCCCAGCAAGAGCCACTTGTCTTTAAAGGCCATACCTGGTCTGAGTGCTGTTTGCCCGAGCACTTCACTGTGAAGGTCGCCAGCAGGGGAATGGAGGGTGAGCATGTCGGCCGAGGCACCGTGCTCGGAATACTTAAGAGTTCTGCTGAGAACATGTCAGCTCACATGTCCATAAGTCATGGTTTCTGCTGAACAGCCACATCTTCTGGCTGTGACTCCAAGATTTCATATTCTCAACATTTCTGATAAAATTGTCAGAACTTAAAGCGTTTTTTATTCTGGTTTATTTGTCTAAAAGCTCTGTTGTGACCCTCATGAAACATCAGTGGTGGTTTTCAAAGTAATATTAAACATCTGCAACTCTATAGTTCAGGTTCTGTCATATCAGGCTTCCCTCAGTACTGAGCTCTAGCTGTATTGTTTTGTCCTAATGTTACAAGAAAAGAATCATAAATTTATTAGAATAAATTTGTTATATTATTTTGAATTAAGTCGTGTGTCATGTTAAGAAGAAGATTAGTTCATCGCCTGCGTTAAAATGATGAATGTGGAGCAGCTTCAGTTATACTTAGGTGCAGAAATAATGAAATATTAATCTTTTATCTCATCAGCGCCACATTATCACAAGTATCAGGACATGAACCTGTCTATTTTGAACAAAGAACCAAACAGACTTGAAGGAAATTGCCTCTTTTGTGAAGGAGGAAATCTTTGTCGATGTTTAAAAATGTAAAAAACAATAGGAATATGTTACCTATACTATATATATATATATATATATATATATGTATATATGTATAGCGATATGGCAGCTGAAGAAGCCCTGATAGTGAGGGGCAGTCTGGTCTGTGCAGCAGGATGGTTGTGCATCACTTGACTGTGACACACAGTGAGAAGCATGTAGCCTGTGAAGCGACTGCTTCTGGTACAGCCTCTGCAGCCTGCTTTTATTTACATAAACACATTTTCACACCAGCTTCCTCAACACTTGTAATAACATCTATTATTTCATGGAATCAGCAGTTTTTTTTTCTCCCTCTCCTCTGAGAGAAAACACAGCATGGGATGTTGCCTCTGCTCATTTAGTCTTGTCAGCTGCGGTGTTTTGATTCTGTGGCAAACAGCAGGAAAAAAAAACGTCCACCCCATTTATTTCTGTCCATTAGTTATGACCTAATATGGCACATAATGAGCTCCTGTCACCATGCATTTTCACCACCACTCAACATATCCCGGGCACCATTCATCCAATAATAGAAATATGCAAATCTGTGATGTATGCTGTTCATTTCTGAACTCTGTCATTTTCTCTCTTCCGTTATTTATTCAGCTGTTTTAGTGTTTTATAGTTTTTCCTGCTTACACGCTTGTTTCTGTATATATGTTAAGTGTCATCAGTCTTGCTACCTGCTTTAAATATCTGCACTTCATCCAATCTCATACTTCCTGTACTGTATTTTGAGCTGCACAAATATTAGTTGTATTCGGTGAGACAAGACAAAAGCTTTCACCTTTTTTTCAACTGACCTGGTTTCACAGCCAATTTAACCTCTGCTGTTTCAGCACCGAGGCGACTGACGCTTCTAAAGAGATTGATCACTTCAAAAAGGCGACATGGCCGCATGTGACACATTTTCAATGGTCAATCATTCGTATACGCTGTGTGTGTGTATTGTGTAATGATCTTGTCCCAATTCCCCACAAGAATAAACACAATGTATTTGTGTACAGGAAATCTCTTTAGAACAACAAATGCTGCATTGTGCGGTTTAAAACTAATTTGTGTGATACATTGATCACAATTGACCTTTGTTTCACTGTCATAGTTTATTAGACAATTTGAATCACCCACTCAGAAGGTAACATATGCTTACATTATGATGATGTTTGAAATTGATAAGTCTAATAAGAGCCTGAAAGCTCCCGTGTTGCCCAATTCTCTGAGAAAGTAACTAATCAGAATTTCATGGCATTTTCCACAACCCAGGATTACATCTAATCATCCCTCATGGTTGTTTGTATCTGTGTAGGTGCTCTGCCCAGTGTTTGTGTGTGTTTGTAAGTCCAGGTGTGTGAATGTGTTTGTCCTCACCCAACAGATGCTTTGTTGAATCGGCTCCATGAAACCTTCAAATAGCTCAGGAGGAGATTCTGGCTTCCTGGAACCATCCCAGTAGAAGGGCAGTCATATCGCCATCACTGGTTTTACTCTAAGACATAAAATCAATAAAGACAAAGTGGAGTTTTTGCTTTACACAATAATTTCAGGAGAAACAAAAACCTAATGAAGTAGTAGTAGGTTTGAGCATAACAAGTTGTTACTTCCACCAAGAGAGAATACACAAAAACTACTGAGCAGATTTCTATGAACATTGGAAGTGTTGTAATTTGGTGCAGCTTGATTTAATTCAAGGAGAGTTTTTTTTGTGGGTGGAGAGATTCACTCTACTGTCTTCTGCTTTCAGCCTTGCACTTTTTTTCTAAAAGAAAATTTAAGAAAAAAAGCCACAACTGACTTATCTCTCTTTAACTTTTTGAAACAAAACTAACAAGGGCTTTCTGGTTTCTTTAATATTTAGCTCCAGTCACTTATGTGTTATTTTGGAAACCGGCCTCATGGCAAGTCCTGACTGCTGACCGTGACTTCTTAACATCTTAGTCGACTATCAGTGGAACTGTCCAAATTCCTGTGGGTGAATGGTGCCTTTTAAGCGTCCCTGCTGAGCCAGGTTACTGTTAGCTCAGCTCCTTCCTTTCATGTGCCTCATCTACCGATTCATCCCCACGGCACCGTGAGCTCTGCAAAGTAGACACACCACTGAGCTGCCCCGATCGTGCTCGCTCGCCTGCTTCTGATGCAGTTCTTCACTGGATTTGCTGGAGTATGTGCTGCACGTCTTATTGTGGTGTCCTCTGTCATCTTTCGCCTTAAATTTAGATCTTTCAATATCCATGAGTGAGGTAGGTGAGGACAAAAAAACTGGGGTGACAGCAGAGAACACCAATTATTGATGACTGATGCCACTGCTTAAACCTATTTTTAAAACGTTGTGGGTGTGTTGATGGTTGTTCTGTCTGGTATTCACCACTGAGTATGCTTTGTCTTGGTCCGTCCAACTGGTCTCATTCTTTTTGAACATTTGTCGGCTCCTCTTATAATGAGGCAATGATTTTGCATCTGGCAGTACAGAATATAATACTGCCACATGGATATTCTTCTAGTTATTGTTCATTTGACAAATTTTGAAAACACTGCTGGAGACATTTCCTGCTCACATTTATTCTGGATAACTAGACAGATTACAAATTCCCGCGTGTGTGCAGGTAATTCTGACTTTATTGTTCAGATAAACATTTCAACAATGCATCATGGGTTTGTTAAGACTTCTAATAAAAAGCCGGACAAAATCTTCTCGGACGTTAAACACATAGTTAACCACTGATGGGAGCCAGAACACCCTCCCAGCTTTTTCTTTACGGCCGTCTGGAGTCTCAGCACAACACTCATCTTCCACCGTGCTCTGAAATCCCAAAGAGACAGTTGTGTGATGGTGCTCTTCTTCTCTCTCCGCTCCCCCAGGTTTTGCAATCCTCCAGGCCATCATGGAGTCGGCTGTAGCCAATAACTGGCAGGTGACAGCCCGCTCGGTGGGGAACATCGTGGACCCCACTGAGTACAGACGCATCATCGAGGAGATGGACCGGCGACAGGAGAAACGCTTCCTCATCGACTGTGAGGTGGACAGGATCAACGCCATACTGGAGCAGGTACCCACACTGCGTTGGAGGGGAAATTACTTACTATTCTTCTTGGTTGTTCTAAAGCATTTGAGACTGTCTGCTCACTTTTTACCTTGAACACAATCCCGGTTTACACATTTAGTGAAATGGGGCTTCATGTGTTCTCTGTTATAACGCTCAGCACTCAGAGTGCATCATAATTGCCTCAGATCTCAGCATTCTCATTTAGAGACACTGTTAAAACCGGTCGAGACGGGTACATTCAATTAAGGCGTGTTATCTGTTGTTTTCTCGTGCCTACTTTCTTTGAGGTCATCTGGGCTTAATTCATGGAGAGACATTTAACAGCCTCCTCGTCCTTGTTTCCTAGGTGATCGTCGGCTAGCAGTTTTCCCACCAGTCTTTCCGTGTTTTGCAAATACAGAACGTTTACTGTAGCTGTGCAACAGAAAGAAAATAATGACCGAGGATGTGTTAAATGAGGCTTAACTGGGACATTGCTCACTTGTTTTGGAAAATACTTATTGTTTATTTGCAGGATTAGAAGTTACAAATATTGAAGTGTTTGTCAAGGTTGGAGCAGTAGAGATATGTGGTCTATTACACCTGCCCCAAGCAAATGGAGGGACTATGTGGATAGATGAGTGTTGAGCAAATTTGAGCCCAAATCAAAATGTTTCTGTTAAAGAAAAAGACTGAACATCTATAGATTGCTTCAAAGAACTATAGAATTCAAAGTATGCCTTGAATCCATGATTTTTCCCCAGCATAGTCAACTCATGGGTCATTAAAAAAAGGTGTACCTTAGGAGGAACATTGGAGTTAGCGTGATATTGTTATTCTCACTACTGGTGCTTGCAAGGTTGCAGGAACACGAGGGATAGCACACAAATGCAGATGCCAGAAGCAGCTTTAATGAAGGGGGGGGCAAACAGGGGTTAAACACATATCCAATGAGGAGCAGGCAGACATTCAGCTGTCAGGCATAATGGCACAAACACAGGTAGAGCAGGCAGAAAACAGACAGGGGGATATAACACAACGTTCTGCTTACGGCATGACAACGACAAGACAATGAAAACACTGAGAAAACTAATTAACTGATAGCAAAAGGTGACAAAAGAAAAGAAAGTTGGGAAGTAAGACAACAGACACATCCAAGTCTTAGCTGGATGTGACACAGACGGGCAGATTGTGACTGTTTTACCACCGCAGTGTTTGGAAAGTGCTTGAGGGGAGATCAGGGCGGATAGATGAACATAGAAAGTGTGTGAGTTCGATGCTGCAGCAGCATTTTGTTACTTTTAATCATGCAGCTGATCTTTCTCTAACCTGAGCTGAGGAGTTTTGATTGACTGAATCCAGAAAGGAGTCACAGAATATAGATATCTGCACTTCAGAAAATGTGAAGAAGGTTAGTTAGAGTATTGCTTTACAAAACCCAATAAAGCCACATCTCGTCAGTTCTCAATGTGCGTGCATGTGTCTGTGAGCTCATTTGAAGCATTAATCCAGAGCACGTCTTAACCTTCTGGTCTTTGCTGAGAAATTTACGTGTACAGGAATCTGCCCTCTACATAACGATCCTCATTATCGCCGGCCTTACGAGTTTCATCCTGACCTTCACTGCCGATCCGTCTCCATTTGCTCCGACGTGGGGGAATATTTCTAGTGACAGCAGCGGACAATTTTTTTATTAATTTAGAGAACTTTGTGCTCGTCTCTGCCCTTCACATTGATACGGAGGGGTTTCATGAGTTTGATGTTCTCAAATTGCCTCCATATTAGATTCTAGTTATCCAATCAGATAATGCTGCTCGCCCCGTGTCACATGTGGCCTCGTCGGCAGCATGTGTCAGAAGAGCGTCTCTGCAGATGCTGGGGAATGGCAGGACGTGCATGCGATCTCTGGAGAGCGACTCCTTGTACGAGCTGTGACATCAACACTTTGCTTTAATGTAATATCAGCTCCCAGTGTAAGTAGGACACACTGTCCCATAACAGCAACAACAATGAGCCTACTATAAATAGCCTACCCTCCTAGCCTGAGGGAAGATCTCTCACAAAGTCAGGAGTGAGCAAACACAACGAGATCAGTCAGGCAACGAGGAAGCAGCGGCTCCGGACGGGGGTTTAATTTGTAATCAGTGTTCAGATTTGGACCTCATGAATAGATTGGAACCATTACATAAGTGTTAATTTGGTTTGATATTTGAAATCAAGGTATTATGTCATTATAAATGAATTTACATGCAGACATTTATCATTTCATTTGTGCTGATTACTTTTGTTATCAGGGTGGATTCGGTAGGAACAGGCTTTTTCTGTTGATGGATGTGCTGTGGGATTCTTTTCCCTGTCCCCAGCTGGCTCTCTTACCACCTTTTAAAAACATCAGTCTGCTCATCCCCTCAGTAAAGTAAAGACGGAGCGATAAACACCTCTAAGGCTTCTCATCAATAATAGAAGCGCGGCAGATTTATAATCGCTGCCAGAGAGGAGCCGTCACCTCCAGCCTCCTCCTGCTCGGTGGACGGAGAGAGAAACAGGTAGAGAGAAGAGGAGAAGAAAAAGAAAAAACAACTGAAAGGGCAGAAAGCTGAAGGGACTTTAGCCATGTGGTGCGAGTCCCTCGTTCTCCTTCTGTGGAGGGAAAGAGGAGGGGGGGCCAAACACCCAGAGGTGCGCTGGAATTCCACACCCAGAGAGCGGGACAGTAAAACAAGATGCTTTAGTGGGATTATTCAGATTACATCTGTGTGGATGTTATTTAATGCTGTGTATGGATTTTAACTTCTGCTATTGGTTTCTATTGGCCTGACTTTATAAAAAGCAAAAATGCACTAAATAGCCCTTAAGGCAAGGTGCAGCTGACACTTTAACAGGTTTCTAAGGCTGGAGAGGAAGCGTCAGAGAATCACCACAGTCGTTAAGATTCACGCTTTAAGGACCTTGAACGTTTGTACTAAATTTCATGGCGATCCAGCCCGATGCTTTAGAGCCTTAGAGCCAGGCTGATAAATGCAAAGAGGAGTACATATATAACTCAATAACTTAAATAACCCTCTCAAGTGCAGGTTTACGACAGTGTGATCACAGCGTAGAGCAGCAATACCGTTCTCCTATCAAGGCCGTTTTAAAGTTTTATAACATCCTGCGAGGGGTTTTCTGCTCGCTCACCGCAAAACCTGTGGCCAGAATTGTCTCGGAGAGTGGCTCACAAGCCCGGCCAATGAGGTGCAACTTTATGAAAGTACATTTGTCCTTAGTTTTGTGATGACGCTCGAAATTGGTCTTTTCCGTCACTGTGAGCCACAAATCCTTCGTCTATTTCTTTGTCAGTTATGCCGGTAGTTGTGTGACTGTGACAGTGAAAGATCTCCCTACGACATTCTGTTATTTTCTTTTGAAAAACTATTTGCCAGTACAGGATTTGTTTTTTCCTATTATTCAGCCTCATTTCTAGGATTTCATGAATCTCGCGGTGCGGAACAAACTGTCACAGGGGCCGGCCTGGAGCACCGGACGTTCCCCACCCCTGGTAAACAGGGAGGGAAAGGTTGTCAATGATGGAGAGGTGTTTTGACAACAACCTACCCTCGGTGAATCCATGTGGAGGTTCCAGCTCCGGCCCCGGGACTGATTCCGCCTCCTGAATCAGTTTGTTGGGTCTGTTGGAGTCGGCCACCCTGAGGCCGCTGTCCCAGCAGACAGCGGCATAGAAAAATACTGCTGGCCACCAGAGTCATAAAACATTTGCAGCACGGTGCCACAGACGTTGAAGGAGCAGAGCCTCTGCAGGAAAAACTGTCGACTCTGGCCCTTAAGGTAGAGAGCTGCAGAGCTCCTGGTCCCGTCCAGTTTGTATTTCATGTGTGTCCTTGTATTTCATGCACAGACACATAAAGTGGAGGGGCTGACTTAATGCACATTTGAGCATGCTGCAGGAATTTAAAATGGGAGAATGACTGAAAATAAGCAGGAGCAGGGGACATGTGGACAAACCACAGCTCGATGAAGAGAGCTCTGCGGCACCTTACGTACTCTTAGATAGATAGATTCCCTTTATTGTCATGGCATTGCAAGACATTGTTTTCAGCAGTCCAGATAGTGAGTCCACACATAACACAGCAAGAAAAAAAGAGAATTCACTGAGAGCAAGAAATTCATGAATATTTCAGTTGTACTTTAATAATTCCTATAGATATTCCTTAAAAAAAGTAGATAGTCCTCCCTAGACATTGCGCAAGAGATCGCATACAGATTATTATTACACTTAGGTAGAAGATATTTCACTGTTTAAAAAGGTGCACATATAAACCGTAAACATTGCACAATAACAAATTAATCTAAAGACCGAGGAACTTAACTGTTAGATCAGGGATTATACAAAGTGCAGAAATATTGGATTGTTGGAAGTATTAATGTCAAAAATATTTATTTGTCCTTCACAGATTTCTTGCCTGCTTGATCTTCCACGTCTTCCTTAATAGATCATGACAGGGTGAAGCCTGAGCACGTTACCTTTATTTTCATATGACAAAAAGAAACATATGCAATAGTGCCGCTTGAACTTTATTGCCCCACGAATAAACCTGCACAACAACAAGAGAACTATCTCTGCCTTGGCCTCCATTTTCACTTTTTCTTAACTTCAGCAACAGAAAGAGAAAACATGTCTCCTTGAAAAACATTGACTGTAATAAAGGACGTTGTTGTGGAGCCTCCTTTGGAGCCCGGGCGTCTGAAGGGGACCCAAGAGGAGGCTGAGTTAAAAGCTAGCTCGGTGAAAAACAACATCAAACACACAGGCAGGAGAGTTGGCAGCTGTAACAAGGAAAGTAGGAACATTACAAATTCATACACAGTTTTGTATTTTTGCTGAAATTGGCATTCAATAAAAAGAGTGTGTGTGTGTTTGTGTGTGTGTGTTTCGCTGAGGGCCGATGCTAAAGGAACCAATCAGCTGCCTATACCATCAGACTGCACACAGTCCCAATAAGACAACAAAAAATAAAAGAGCATTTAAGTGGTTTTATTGTTCTGACTTAATTCAATAACGATAAGGATGTTTTTCATATATTATTGTTTTTGCACAAGTTTCATCATGTGGCACAGCTCCCTTCCCTTAAAGGTTCAGCTTTGTAGTGAGGACTGGTGACTGATACACAGCCACATCCTTCCCCTCCTCACATTTTGAGTAACACAACAACAATTAGTCGACGCTGAAAAGGGACAGCTATCGACCTGTCGGTGTCCGTTCCACTTCTGAAGGAGGCAGATGACAAATCACTGTAAGCCTCTCCTCAGTGGAGAGGGAGTCCAATCCTCTTGAAGTCACTTGGGCAGGCGTCCAGCTCTGCACAGGACTTTGTGGCTCCAGTCTGATAATTAGAGTCGATTCCTGTGGGAATATTTAGGCTGAACGTCCTGCAGCCCGGCCCCGGTTGCACCGGTATCAAACGGCACAGCGCCGACCTGCTCATCCAGACAGGCGGGCGACACAGGTCCTGAGGACAGACAAGTAATGACAATTGGGACCTGAGATAACTGCTCTCCCTCTCTCTTACAGTGTGTCTCCTCCAGCACACAGAGATTGTCCCCGTTAGTTCTGATTATATCCTCGATATAGAGGTGAATACTAATGTACAGATGTGGCAGAAGTGTGTGTGCTGAATGCAGAAACAGCCTAAAGCCGCTGAGCTTAGCGTAAAGACAAATGTCTTTATTTAAAAATCTAAAAATAACAATAATAAGTGTTTGCAACCAGTGAAGAATCCAGGAATTCACAGCTCCTGGCCAATACATAGTGTGGCTCACAATCCCTCCTCAAACCTCCACCTGCGTTTTCAGTTTGGTCTTTCTACAGATTAAACATGACATGGTCAGTAACATGTCGGTGAGTTTCATGGTCGTTATTCCAAAGCAAAGCTAATTGACTCCTGGCTTCATGTTGAGCAGACACATTGAGGTGAGAGTGGTACAAACCTTTACATGCACATCCAAACAAAACGCTATGATAACAATATGTGTTTCTCACCTAAGCACATTTGTTGATCATAGATTGATTTCCGAAGCTAATCTTTGAATCTTTGAACACCCATGTCCATAATTTTTCGGTCTCAACGTGTCTGGACACATTTCTGGTACCAGGGGTTGATCAGGTACGTAAGGATCAACATCACTTTGTCGGCGTATGTGTGCGAACGTTGTGCAAAGTGGGGACCCACTTTTTAAAATTGCTCAGTAGCACAACTAGTGGTCCAAAACTCCACAGGTTGCCTTTAAATAATAAATAAAAAGACCAGTACATAATTTATGATTTATATTCAACCAGAGACGTCATAAGCGAGGAGACAAACCACTTAAAGTCTCCTGAAAAGAAGAGTCTGTGACACCAAACACGATAATCGAATGACACGTATCCTGCTCTTTCCCTGAATCAGCAAGACTTTGGACTGTTGCCACATGAAAACATTAACTGTAGAAGACAGTTAACAGGGCACAGCACAGATTATTTCCATTCAATGTGCATTAAACATTTAGTGGCAGTAGTAGTCAGTATAATGCTGCAGGCTGCCTCTCACAGGTCTACTCTTTCCCGAGCAGTTTGAAGAGAAATGGATTTTGACGGAGAGAAAGAGTCTTGAGTTCTCTCAGGTGTTGTTCTCTCAGTGACGGCTGTGCTCGACCTCCTCCGGGTTCCTGGTGGTTTCACATAGTCACAAAAAGCGATAATCTCAGGGGACAATGAAACTGGAGCATCAGGATACTAAAAATATTTGCCATGCACTTTTCTTTCGGCACAGCGCTGCCATTGGAGGAACTAGCCCCACAGTTAATCAAATGAAATGATGATTTAACGGAGCATGTAGCATGCTTATTGTCTCAGTTTCTGAGGACTTTAAAAGGCATAACAATTATTTAAAACTAATTTAGAGAATATTTTTCATTTGAAAACCATGACTGCTGTAAGTCATAAATAGTTTTCTTAGTCATTACACAAGTCAGAATATTTTTAGTTAATAAAATTAGTAAGAGTAAACAGTAAATTAAATCAGCTATGTATGAATATGAGGCGATATGACCCTCTGGCTGCAGAATTGCAGTAGTTTTTCATTACATTTACAGCTTTTAGGAATAAAACATTTTCAAAATATTTGAACCATGACTGCAGAAGCTTGTGGCAATTAAAATGAAGTTACAATTTAACTTTCCAGTGGAGTAAAATATAGTCACTCCCACAGCCTCACAGCTACAGTAAGTCATACATGTTTATTATTTTCTCTCAGCTAAATGAGTTTTCAGTCTAAGAGCAGCAGCTGTGATGTCAGATTCTGATGCTCGTTGAGTGAGTGTGAAGTCTGGAGCTTTCTGCCCGAGTGTGCCGCTGACAAACAGGAGCTGCAGTCAGTCACTCCAGGAGCTGCAGCTTCATTAAGTGCTCGCTGTGTTGTTTCTGATCCGTCACTGCGGCTCCCTCTCACATGGCTGAATAGCAATTGAAAAGCTTTCCAAGACCACCTGGAAGACAATAAGCAGAAGTTTTTGCTTATGAGGAACAAAGTCGGCGGAGCGGAGGGGGCAAAACGCTGAGCACTATGAAATCATTTTTCCATTTCCAAGGAAGGCAATTGGCTGTATTGCTGAAACTGCTCAGAGTGGAGAAGCGAGTCCGAGGGCCAATGTCGGAGTATCAAGGGTGTTCTCTCTCCGGGGACAATCACAAGACACTGAGGCAGCAGTAAGCAAAGAGCACAGGTGTGAATAGAATCACTGCTCGTTCTGATTTATTAAAGTTCTTCAATGAAATGTCTTCGATATGATATCACTTTCACTTGGGAGATTTAACATTTGGATGATTTCAGAGCCTAAGCATGATTCTCAAACCTGTGGGCGAGTGTAGAAAGTGAAAAGACAGGGGGGGAAAAACAAACAACCATCCTCCCCCACAGTATCTTTTTGAAGCTCTGTACTCTGCAGTGGAGAAACAGAGATGGAGAGAAGACAGAAGTGCATGTGAAATGGCGAGAGAGAGAGAGAGAGAGAGGTTTGGCTGATGGAGAAGTTGAAAAGAAAATCAGCGAGGGCAGCACGCTGTGCATCTGCAGGCAGGCGGACAGGTGCTGCGCAACGTTTTGGCTTTAATTAAGTCTCTTGTGCGACCGAGACAAACGGAGCAGGAAGAGGCAGAGTGTGTGTGTGGAGCACAGGCAGCTGCAGAGAGAGAGAGAGAGGGAGAGAGAGAGTCATAGCCTTGACCTTATTTTGCATGTTGAAGGTAATAGAAAGGAACAGGCACTGTCATCACAGTTTCTGCCCTCTCGTTAGTGTGCCTCATACAAAAAACACACAAAACTACAAATGTGTCCACGCGCTCCCTGCAAAATGTAGCTTTTGAATATCTGTCTGTCTTCACTCTCCTTTCTTTCTACCAGCCACCTTGTGTGTCTGTGTGTGTGTGTGTGTGTTATATGAAAGGTCTTTGTCATGTCTGAATCTCAGCCTCTCTAAATGTTCTGAGATGCACATGTGAGTCACCGTGCGTCTCCTCCTGCAACTTGTAGGTGGTGATCGCGGGAAAGAACAGCAGAGGATACCACTACATCCTCGCCAACCTGGTGAGAGCACGCAACATTAAACATACTGCAGAGAGAGGCAACACTCTCAATCACACATCCAGACTTCTCTCCCTCACTGTGCATTCACGGTAGATTTATAATCGAGTGCATTTATTCAAACACAGCTCAGAAATAACCGCACTAGCTCGAGCAGTTTTTCCACAGCTTTTCTTTGCTACTAATGATTCCTCCGCTCCACTATCCGCCATATTTGCTCTTTTGCTCCCAGGGGTTTTCAAACGTGAGCCTGGACCGGGTCTTTGCGGGTGGAGCCAACATCACAGGCTTCAAGATCATCAACCCAGACAGCGTCATCGTCCAACAGTTCCTCCAGCGCTGGGAGCGCCTGGATGAAAGAGAATTTCCAGAAGCCAAAAACACTCCGCTGAAGGTCAGTGAGGCGTAGCGCCGACGCTGCACTTACATTTTAATTTCACATCTTCAAAGATCCCCTCTCTCTCTCCCCTTTCTTCTTCTGGCTTTCAGAAGTGGTAATCCTGCTGAAACCAGAGAAAATATGTCAATCCGTATCATTTCACGGAGCCGCTGCTAAAATAACTTTTCATCGCCTGTCCTTGAATAGAGGCGGCCTTCACACTCCCACAATTTTTATGTCAATCATTATGCTAGATTTTGATTTCCTCACTTTTTACATCAGAGGCTGTGGTGTGCATCGCTGTGGAAGTAATGACCCTGCTGTGGCTGCAGTACAACGTTCTGTTGCTTCTGTTCACTTGGGTCTCTTGTGGCCTTTGTCTCAGTATACATCAGCGCTGACCCACGACTCCATCCTTGTGATCGTGGAGGCCTTCCGGTACCTTCGGCGGCAGCGAGTGGACGTGTCCCGCAGGGGGAGTGCGGGCGACTGCCTCGCCAACCCCGCCGTGCCCTGGAGCCAAGGCATCGACATCGAGAGAGCACTCAAAATGGTGAGGCCTGAGGCTATCTGCTGTCTCTGCAAACACCTGTGATTAGAATTGTATTTACTCTGTGGTTAAAACTTCGTCCTACTCTTCCTAACTGCTACTTTCATTGTCTTTTTTCTTTCTTTCAATCTTAAAAGATTGTTGGACGAAGAATTTGTATATTTTTTCATCTAGTATAGCAACCAATCATAGTTTATTAAAATGATAATTTTTTTAATATGCCCATTCCTTCTCCAATGATTAGTGAACTGCTTTGTATTGCCAGGCACTGTGGACTCAACAGCTTGGTCCACAATCAAAACCCCATTCATTTTCTGAACAGGGATTTGGATGGTCCGTGTTAGACTCAGCACAAGCTACGAGATTATGAAACAATGTCATATGCTCCTGTAGAGGTCAAAAGTCTGTATGATATCAACTGGGTGTGAGGAAACTTTTTTTTTGCAATGTGAAGAAGTACTACACTACCCAAAATCCTCAGGTGTAATAGCGACATCTCTGATTGGTGGACCTCGCTGTTACCATATAATTGTTTTTATCATAAAGTTGGCTACAATCAGACTGTTCAGTGTTACTTAAATTATCTCCCTTTTATTCCACAGGTCATTTACTGGAGAGAAGTGTTAGTGAGGGCCAGCTTAATTTATGGGATGCATAGTTCCTCTACCCTTGAAATGATTATGGACACAGTCTTGTGACTTGGCTTTCTTGTTTTCTTTATTTGTTGTAAGCCGAATCAAATGTTTTATGGTCATGATTCAGACCCCAGCTGTTCGGCCTGTTACCAGGCTTGAAACTATTTTTATAAGATCTTCTGAAACATTAATGGAGAAAACAAATAAGAAATGTACTCCTGTCACCAGAGCCTTTCTGAAAGTAGGCGGTCACAGTTACATTCTATAATCGACTCCTTATAAAAGCAACATTTCCCTTGCTTTAGAAATATGTTCCCTCCCATATTGTTAACAGTTCTACAGATTAGTTCCTCCTACATGTTGATCTGATTGGTCTAAAGCCCGAGGTCATAATTAATCCAAACCTTCCTGTCAAAGCACTTTCCTCTCAAATAGAAAAGGAAACATAAAACCAATGGTCCCATTGGAAATGTCTGAAACACAAATTGTACTCTGTAGAACATTGGTTGCCATCCATCAGGATCACTTGATGAGTTTGCTCTCTTGCTGTCATTGTTGTTTACTTGGTGCCCGGCAGGTCCAAGTACTTGGTATGACGGGAAACATCCAGTTTGACACATATGGTCGACGAACTAATTACACCATCGATGTTTACGAGATGAAAACAGGAGGCCCGAGGAAGGTAAGTGAGCACACGACCTTGTATCCATCTGTCGTGATGGAATCCATGCGTAACTACTCTCTGCTGTGAATAGCATAATAGATAATCAGTACCGAGTTTTAATAAACGCAGCCAAGTTTCATTTAGCTCTGTGATCCTGATTTCTCTTGGCATGTTAGCTGTAGACGAGTTAAGGGTGAGTCTGATTTGGACAGAAGCTGCCACTAGCTCAGGCTTGCGAAGCCGGCCCAAGACATGTGAGCACACATTCCCTGTAAGATTTGATTCCAGGAAACATTCTCTCCCAGATGAGCCCTGCAGATAGAAGCTGAACCAATCCACAAAACTTTGGTGGAGGTTTCGATGGTGACATGTGCCTCTTCAGGGCCCGTGTTTTGTCTCAAAACTTATTCCGCAATTGAACTCGTAATAGTCCACAGCTTTGAAGAACTGTTCTAGATGAATTTCTAAATTGAAACTTTTTTTTCGGTGCATTTGTCCGTGAATTGTCTCATATATTTTGTAACGCTGATGCTTGAATAAAGCACAGAGCTGTCGGGTCACTTAAAATGACATCATATATCTTGAGCAGAGCTGAACTCATGGGCTGGCTTTGCAGGATCCTAAGTAGATGGCAGTTTTCTTTTTGATGCACAGTATGTTTTTGATATTTAAATGTGACTTCAGTTTTCAGCGTCCTCCTCCTGGAAATCCTCTGACAAAAGACTTTAGATCATCATCACAGTTAAACTTTCCATTTGCGCCCACTGGAATGACACTGTGAGCTGGGTTAGCCGCTCCAGTGATGCACACTGTAAATTACTTTGTCCTCTTGAAAAGGAGGAATTTGTATTTGTGGCTCTACAGACAATAACGTTTTGTTTTACATGAGCCTCAGACAGAAGCTGTGGGACGTGTTAGCCCTCTGCTGCAGTGTGTCCATTTGTCTTCAAGCGTGGACACATGTCTGGTTCTTGCGGCTCTATCAAACAAGCCAGAAAACATCGACTGCACGGGGGGGGAAATGTGTACTTGCTCTGAGCAGTCATTTAAGCCAGTTAGCTTGACAGCTGCAGCACTTGTCAATGTCTGTTAGTTTAGATGCTGAATGATTAGGTCCTTCAACTTCAACACTAACACTGTTAGGCCCAGTTATCAGAGCCAGTCTGTTTACAAGCGCATACACAGACTCTGATTGGAGGGAAAAAAAGGTCCTTCATGAATCCTACTTTCACTGATAAAAATACTGAAGCATTTATTTTGAAAAGCACATATACAACTGTTTCTGCAGATAATGGGGATCCCATTGTGTGCAATGCGCTGCTGTAATTGAGCTTTGTGTAGCTGCACAGACCAAAGGTAAAAAACAACAAGAACACACACAGTCTGTGTCTCAGTTCAGGGGCTGCGTCCTTTGGAGGACTTGGTCTATTCAGCCCATGAAGGAGATGGTCTTCTTCGGTCAGGTAGACCGTGAAGGCCAAACCAAAAGGATAAGATCTGGTCTACAGAGTCTTCCTGTGATCAGCAGCACCAGCTCGTCCCTCCCTTATTGCTGTTGCTTAGCAACAGAGCTGAAGTCGGACATGACAAGGAAGTTTGAATGCTCCTTGGTATTTTTAACATGTGTACCATTAGCTGTTCAGTTGAGTTGAGGCCTGATAGCATTGGACGTCTCACCGCTTGCCAGTGCCATTAACTCTTCCAAAAAAGGTTTGCCAACAAGGGCAATGAATTCTTGGATAGGTCAGGCCAGGGATTGTTTCACGTGGATGTTTCTCCCGCATTTGAAGGACCCTGCAAAATGGGACAGCCTAGTCACGCCGCTGTAATGCAACCACAAATGCAGCCCCTGATTTGACACACAGCTATGCACATGCCCACAATGTTGGCGCCTGCTCTCTTCACACCGCTGACCTCAGACAACGTCCACACGAAAGGAAGTGGCCCCGTACTGTATCACTTAGCTCAGCTCACAAGTCCCCATGCATCACAGCGGCCCCCTCAGATCCAAACTGAGACAATCTGCAGCGACAACAGTGAGTGAGTACTGTGTGTTGTACTGGCGGATTTCCTCTTGGCTGAATACACCAGCGTGTAACACAAATAAACACAATGCAGCGACTGGAATCATCTCAGAAGACACAGGCCAGAGATGGTTTTTATGTAAGATTATACTGTGTGTGTGTGTAACGTGTGTTATTATTAATAGAACAGTAGAGCAACATATTCCACAGACCACATAAGGCACATCTATACTTTTTAGGATTCGTCTTGCTGTTTTTAATTTGATCAGCCTTCGAATATACACTGGTGCAGTTCTCCTGTTATGTAAGAGAACATTTGCTGAGCCAGGAATAGATTACTCCTACTCGGCTCAAGTGTAGCTAAGGTGAAGTGAGAAACACCACTACTATGTTTGTTTGTGTTTTATTTAAAAAATCTCTCCTGCTGCACAGTTACGGCCGACTAACTCACATAGAGGGTTGGGGTGCGCTCTACAGGGAAAAAAACACAATGTCTTTCTGCTTCTTGTTATAACTGTGAACCTTTGTGTCGTTTACAGATCGGCTACTGGAATGAGTACGAAAAATTTGTATATATAATGGATCAGCAGGTCACCAACGAGTCCTCTTCTGTGGAAAACCGAACAATTGTGGTCACTACTATTATGGTACACTCTCAAGCCGGTTTTAAATGTCTCACCTTAAGATTTCTGCCACTCAAGGTCAAGGTGTCCATTGTTGCAATCTGTCCTGGGAGGGTAGAACTATTTTATTTTCAGTTGCTTTCCATCCACTCACTACATGTTGAAACAGTCGACTCACAAAGAGTGTTTCAACTGTATCCGTGTGGGTGCCAAAGCATTTTGTTTTTTTTATACTCCAGTGGGCTGTTGTAGTAGTGACATCACAATAACGGCTTTGGTAATGATAACTGTAGACGTAGACACCATTGTATTCACATTCAGTACATACGTAAGTAAAAGTGTTTCCCTCTCATTAAGTAAAATGTCAGTGACGCCGGGGACGGATGAGTCAAATCAGTGGCTCGCTGCACAGAGACAGGAAATGATCTGCGCACAGAGGGGGTGGGGGTTGGGGGGGGGCTACAATAACAACCCTTTGTTCAAATTTAACTTACTTTACTTTCTCCCAGTATGTCAGCCCCAGGTTTAGGCAAGGTGCTAGTTAGGCTAGTTACAGGCAGTTAGTGGGTAGTTAGAAATCATCTGCCATTTTAAATGTACCATAAGGTGCTCCTTATCTTACATTTAAAACCCTGGCCTCACGTTCCTTCTGACTTTGCCTATTGTGTTTTCATCTTAGACAAATTCAGAATGCAATAGTCACACATCCTCATTTCAATGTTTAGAAACTCATTATCCTCATGAGCCGAGCAGAAGTAGAGCAGTGTACAGAGCGAGGGAAGAAAAACAGAAGTCGAGTCTTTGCATTGTTCTCTCACCGCAGGGCATCCTTTTGTTTTGGGATAAATACAACTTGTTATTTTAGACGCATCATCTCATTAACTTCATCTTTTCTTATGTCCTGTAACTTTAAAGAACATGTTAATTTAATGAAAGGCCACCCTATTATTATTATAGAGTGTGACTCTTTCATTTGATCTTTCACCACATCGTACATGACTTCACAGCAGAACAGAAGTTCTAGTTTAAAGTAAGACTGTTGGATATAGTTGAGGACGACCTCTGAAAACATGTACATGCCGCACGACAAACCAAATCACCTTTGCTGACGATTCCAAAGATGACATCAGTTCATCTAAAGGAGGTGGCAAAACATGTTTTAAACATTGAAGGAAATACACAACATTAGTTATTGAAATCTAAAGCACAGAGATGATGTTAAAACAAGCAGATTATTTAATGTCAAAGAAGAAGAAATAAAAAGAAAACTAGATCAATGTGATACTTTATTCGGGCCGTTATGAACCTTAACAGTTTGATACATGGATGAATGAATCTCCATGGTCTTTAATCCCTCTGCTGTCACTGACCTTTACTTTATGAACTGGAAAAGTGCGCCATTTGACTTGTCCTTCCCTTTGTGTGAAGCTGCTGCAAAGCACATGCAACCTTTTCCCTCCACCGTCCCCATCCCAGTCTGTCGCCCATTTCCAAAGATTTAGATGTTGGACCAGGACAGCATGAGGGAGCCCTGATGTCCTGCTTTGCCTCCTTTTTTTTATATATATATATATATGTTAGACGCTTCAGCTCCTCCCGCTGGCCCAGTCAGCCTCTTTGCTCCAGCAGCTTTTTTAGTCCCACAGCGGTGCCCCTGTAACTGATGCTGTGTAGATTATGTTGTATCTCTGCTCTGTTCGTCTTTGTGCGCCCCCCCTTCCCCCCAATGTGTTTGTTTGTCGTCCCCCGCATGTCTGCATGCTACAGCACCAATCAAGGCATGTGTGCATTCTTTACTGTGAACTCAAACTTATGTCTAATTAACAGGAAGCTCCGTATGTGATGTACAAGAAAAATCATATGCAGATGGAGGGGAATGACAGATATGAAGGCTACTGTGTCGATTTAGCTTCTGAAATTGCAAAACATGTTGGGATAAGATATAAGCTGTCAGTAGTTCCCGATGGGAAGTACGGCGCCAGAGACCCAGAGACCAAGACGTGGAACGGCATGGTGGGAGAACTGGTTTACGGGGTGAGTATCAGTCTGACGGTGTTGATTGCTTGAAGGCTTGATGGAAGCTCCAACCTCAACCTTCAGATATACTTATATTTGTAAAGCATTTTGTACTTTTGATGTTATACAGCTGCCATAATCCATTTTCAGAACCAAGCCATACGTATGATTCGAGCCTTATGAGTAATCAGCTGATATCTACCTTACACAGCCAGTATGTATGTTTGCCCGTATGAAAACTTTTAATTTGCGGAATTAACAATGCATATTTGGATATTGAGACAAAATTATCTAATTTTCTTATATATTTATTTATATATGTGTTTTATTTAATTTTGAGTAATTTATGCTGAAGTTGCTATGAACTGTAAAATATCAGTCCTCAATCACATTCCAAGTCTATTTATGTCGTTCCAGACATATCTGTAAAAAATTGTGGAATGAGGTTGCATTTAACATATACCGTGTTTACATGCAAACAGTTCAGCTTCAGCCTTCATAAATTCATATCAGTCAGGCTCTGTGAATGATGTTCATTCAGGATGTAAAGATGTCAAATTTACTGTTTTTTCCGTTTCAGTTTCTCCTTTTTGACTAAGACAACCTGACTCGTCAAATGTGAAAGCTGTTGTCTTTAGTAACCTGATCATTCAGATCAGATATAATTGTGACAATAAGTCCCGTGAAATCCTAAAAACACCTCATTTAAACCGGTGAAACGGAAATTGTAGATATTTGGTTCGAGTGAACCTGATGAGTTTGGAGAGCTCCTCTTCTTCATCTGTTAAATCACCTCGCCTGGTTTCATCATCCGTCCTTTGGCTCACGCACACTCCAACTGGCTCTAACAAGATGATCTGCATCTTTTATGAGACCTCAGCTGCTGAATGAATAATGCTTAAGAATCAGCAGACTGCAGTCCCAAACAGATCTGCATGCAAACAGGGCGATTTCTCAGGTGCAGATTTCTCAGTCCAGCACCTGAGGTCTGTGTGCGTGGTCCTGACTACACCAGCATTAATAGCTTAGATGGATGGAGATGAGCTTCTGTAGTGAGTGAAGCTGCCACGACAAGCCCTCAGTTGTGTTCCTGCATCCAGGATCAATTTGTATTGATTAGCCTTTCAAATGTAAATGAACTCTTAGATGAATAAATCACAGGCATTCGATCGAGACTCCTCCGAATCTAATATATGAATCATCAAGGTTAAATATTTCAGTTGTGGCCCTGCTACAATGGCTCTCCCCCTCACTGCCAGCGCTTGTCACTGCAGTGAGATACGTATTAATGAGCCCGTCAGGCGTCGCAGAGGATCTGATGGAGGCTGATTCACATTTCATGGACTCCCTACACAATCTCCTCCACCTCTGTCTCCCAACCCTCCCGCCTGATTCATGGAGGAGATTTGGATGGAGACAAAGACATTAGCCAACGCAAATGCTGAGTGACTCATTTTCTAAATGGCACCTTCTCGCGCTCACTGGCGTTATCACCGGTCCGTCTGTCAGTTTATTCTGAACTGCTGAATTTCCAATCTCTTTATTCCATGACTTCACTTTATAGCTGAGTGCTCGGCCATGACTTACCAAAAGGCCTGGTTATAGGTTGGACCTCAGATTCATCAGTATTTCCTTTATTAAAGCAATATGTAACCCTGAGGTTGTTACTTTATGATTTCTTCTTCTCTAACCTCCACTGTGCATGTTCCCATCTCCACAGAGAGCTGACATAGCCGTGGCTCCTCTAACTATAACTCTGGTGCGGGAGGAAATGATAGACTTCTCTAAGCCCTTCATGAGCCTGGGCATCTCCATTATGATTAAGAAGCCTCAAAAGTCCAAACCCGGGGTGTTTTCCTTCCTGGACCCGCTGGCCTATGAGATTTGGATGTGTATAGTCTTTGCCTATATTGGCGTGAGTGTGGTGCTCTTCCTGGTGAGCCGGTTCAGCCCCTATGAGTGGCATCTCGACGAGAACGATGAGGCCAAAGACCCTCAGAGCCCCCCAGACCCTCCGAACGACTTTGGGATTTTTAATAGCCTGTGGTTCTCCCTGGGCGCCTTCATGCAGCAAGGATGCGATATCTCGCCAAGGTTGGTTGTTGCCTTCATTCCTCACCAGCTCTCAGTTGTCCTCCTCATCTCTCTGCATTTTATGGTCCCAAACATTCATTTCCATCCTGCCATGGTGCATATAGGTTATTTTGAGCTATGCTAATACTCCACCTACCCTCAAGCTTCACTCCACTGCACTTTTCTCCCATAAAAAACATTTCGCTACTGTACATCCATTTGTAATTTTTTTTAATTTTCTTCTTGAAGCTGCATGCTGGCAGTGATGCTTTGCATCCACAAAATAACTTATATCCACCATGCTGAGGGCTGTAAAATGCACAGGGTCATTACACTTCATTCAAAGTAGCTGCCTGAACTCCTCGTGACTCTTGGAGGGCTACCGTGTTTTTGCTGCATGTCCCATTTTACGCTCATCAACCTGGTGCATATAATGTACTTTGTGCAGAAAAACCATCATCCGTCAACCATCATAACTGCCACCAACTGTCCCCTCATTTATTGGTTCATCTCTCCATCTCTTCACTCATCGCACCTCTCATAGCCTGTTTTCATGGAATTTCAAAGAATGTATAGATGCTGGTGTTTTTACAGAAATTGATCAAATGATGATTAATAATGTGCTGCTGGGAAATATGACGAGGGATTACTTTAGGGTTTTATTTTGTTTTTTTTTCTGGGAAAAACAACAAATATCAACTCAATTGTAAAAATCCCACCTTTATCCACTTGAGCCTCAAGAGTGAAGATGAATGATGTTTTCTAATTCCCACAATTAGAGAGAGATTAGAAAGAGATGCACCTGACAGTTATAGACTTGATGCCAAAGGCTCAGTATGAGCTCACGTTCCCAGGTCTCCGGTTGAATAACATGAGTGAGATCTATACAGAAGCAAAGAGAAAGCAGCCTCTGGAAAAGCTGAATGTGAATTTGTGTAAATCAGTGAAAATAATCAATTAGGCAGCAAATAGGGGATCTTACTCTGGCAGTGAAGAAACTGCTGAGTGTTTACTTTTTAGCACATCTACAGCTGAACAGTGAGAAGCTGTTTCCAGGTTGATTTAATCACCAGAGGAGGGATGTTCACACCTTAATGACACCTCCTCCTGAAATCCCCAGTGCTTTTTGGTGACCAATAATTTTGCCTCTGGCTAAATCATGGTTTGACAACACAAGTCTGGTAAACAGACCTTAGTTTGACCTTACAGATGATTAACCCCGTTATTATCAGATCTGGAATCTGCCAAGAAAAACACTCTCATAATGAAGATTGTGAACACAACTGAATGAAAAATCTAAATATTTAGAAATTGAAAGCATAAATAATGCATTAGCTCTGACACTAACCTACCAGCCAGCCTGCATGCACCATGCCGCTGCTCTGCTGCTAATACACAGACTATGGTCAGAAGTTAGCAAGTGAGTTACGGAAAAGTCAACTTCCAGCAGTTGTCATGCAGGGCATGTTTACATGTGTTGGGGGTGTGGCTTTAAAGATAGGGCCAATGGGGTGTGGCCTGCTCTTGCTAGCTTTCCAACCCCAACTTTTACTTTCAGTTGTGTCTGGGATTGTTGACGTTGGGGACGGCGCCATCGAGAGTATACAAATTTAAATATCTGAACCCAGGGCTGATCTGTGAAGATCACGTTTGAAGTCGGATTCTTTTCACTGATGGTAAAACTGTGAAGAATTGAGTGATTCTTGTCGTGCTCCGACTTCAGTATTGTTGGATTCCCTGCAGACTAAACTTGTGGTGGGGAGTTTTACGTTAATCAGAATAAATTGATCAAACACTTGAAAAAAAGCCTCCACTCCAACATCAAATATTGGCTGAAGCAAAGACCACAAGTAAATAAACTGGCACAAGAAAATGCTTATACAGTTACTTGGCAACGTTTAGGTGAAGATCAGGGCCTGGATTTATTTCACTAAAGACGAGAAATATCCACTGTGCAGCAGGACTCTGCTGTCCCTGGAATCAACCCAAATGATCGTGGACAGATTCTGGCACGAGTGTGCAGGCTGCTGGATTTAGGCTGCTGTCGGGTTGAGCTTTTTTTGGCTATTTGGGCTGGCTGCTCACGTAAATTAGTTCCAAAACTACACAGTGGACCCAGTTATAATGAGCTAAAGAGGCTTATTATTAAGTTTTAAGATTTAATCAGCTTCAGTCGCTGAGTTTATTCTTGATTTATGAAAATCTGTGGAGCAGCAGGGATATTATAGTGCTTCTCTGCAGACGTGTGTTAAACACTGGAGCCACAGTGGACTCTGATCCTCTTCTCCCTCCTCATGTAGATTGGAGCACACTGCTCTCACGTCGCTCTGCTTTATCTCCTCCTCTCAGGTCTCTGTCCGGGCGCATCGTCGGGGGAGTGTGGTGGTTCTTCACCCTCATCATCATCTCCTCCTACACGGCCAACCTGGCTGCCTTCCTCACCGTGGAGAGGATGGTCTCTCCGATCGAGAGCGCAGAGGACTTGGCCAAGCAGACGGAGATCGCCTACGGGACGTTAGACTCAGGCTCCACTAAAGAGTTCTTTAGGGTGAGTGTCTCGCATGGCTGACGTCCATGCTGTTGCTGCACTGCAGAGCCAGGGCTGCTCCAACGGTAGTTAATGTTGGCCACAAGCACAGAGACGAATACGTCTCAGGAGATCCTCTGTGGGCTCTGTACCTGCCAGGTAATACAGAATAAATAATCAGATCATTTATTATATTTATAAATAATCAATAACAATGTCTCGAATAGTTTTTTCCCTGATACAGCACTTGCAAAGTGCTTATACTAAAACTTCAACTGATGAATTCATCATAACACAGCAGTGCACAGTGTTTTATGAAAATAAAATTACAGAGTAAGTAAAAAGCTGAAAGAAAATCAGATACATTTGTTTTTTTGAGTGTTTAAAAAAAGCTTTGCCTTGAAATAAAAAATGAAGATAAAGTAAAGATAAGTGTCAGAAGAGAACAAATAATTCGCACTTGAATGCACTTGAAAATCCTCTTTGTCCACTACGTTAATTTAAAATTAAAAGTTTTTCTTTTCCAACTGTTCACTTTTCGGCAACAGAAATAACTTGACTATGCAATTACACCTCTGCTTCCGACCGTAGACCAAACTGATCAGCCTCACTGCTCCTCCACTACTATGTAGATTCATTTCTATCGTCACAACTGAGAAGTGCTAGCACTGCAAGATGAGCAGATTCTTAAAGTCACACAAAGGGCTGGGAGATGTTGCCCAAATTATATTAAGATGAAATTCATCGCTCAATCGTGAAAATTTTCAGGTTAAATGCCAGAATATTATTTCAGTTAAATAAGTTTAAAGACTAATTTGTGAGTGAAATTAGAATTTGAGTGAAATTCACAAATCTGAAGTACATCAATTACGTGTTTTACACCCTCGCTTTTTTGTAAATTTATTAGCATTATGTGGTTATATAATATTATATTGTGATAGTGATGGATATTGTTGTATTGCCCATTCCTAGTCACACAGGGCATGATCATTTTATACATTCACAAATAGATAAAGCTTCAGCCTTAAAGCAAAGATAATTACTCATCAATTAATGTTGGCCTGATAGAAAAGCAGGTGACGGAGTGCATAATATTCTATCTTTGATAAGTTAATTATTTATATTTCCATTTTTTCAAATTTACATAAAATTGTGTAGCTGTAGTTCTGCCTCTGCCTCTGAAAAGTCGCCCACAGGAAAGCGAAAGGAATCAATCTGATTGTCAGATTTGTTCATCATATGTTGTGAAACTTTAGAGAAGAAGCACAAGTTGTCATTAGAATTCCAATTTGTGGGCCTCCTTAAAAAATGTCCGTAATGTCAAAGAAGGTGTCCTACTCCTCGGAAATGGAAATGTCATTCATGTCTAATGTCCAGCTCTGGGCTGTGCCTATTTTTAGTCCTGCTCTGTCTCTGTGGTGTGATTGCTGTGGTGTGGGAGACATTTAATAAATACAAACCCTGCTCTCCCTCAGATTTGGGATTGATCGGTGTGGTTTGTTGGATTCAGACGATGCCTCAGCGCTCACTTCTAACACTCTCCTGAGATCAGTTAATGCAAATATGCTGAATTACACTGAGGATAATACGTTTCTATTAGATTTTCTTTTTTTCCACGCTTGCTGCTGGCAGGATAGAGCTTTTTATCAAACATGATCAAATTAAAGCATGTGCAGCTCTCAGAGAAACACACGTTTGGTTGTGGAAGGGACTGATTTTGCAGGGATGTGACTAAGTAGAGAAGTGTGAATTGTTTCTGCGACCCGACTGATTTACCGTAAATAAATGGTGCTGGAGCAGAATGAGCTGCTGAATTGAAGTTAAACCGAGGTAGAGCAGTCACCATGAAAAGATATTATACTGCAAAGAGAAGAGGAATCAACACTATTTAAAGTATCTGTTTCAGAGATTTAGGCGCGTAGAAAGATTGTGCACTGAGTATCTCCTCTTCTTCTTCTTCTTCTTCTTCTTCTTCTTCTCTGCAGTAATTCACACTAGACCTGTAGGAGCGGCTCTGTTGATATGACTCGAGGGACCAACAACAGATGTGGCATTAAACTATATGATATTATAGTTTAAACTATATGATAGTATAGTTTAATGCCGCATACAATATGCACCAGTTTCACTTTGTTTAAATACTCGTTTTAAGGCTTTAATCATAATAAGTATTATACAAGAGGTGCAGTTAAAGTAAGAGGATAATGTAGGGGAATGACACGTGTTCCATCTCAGGTTTTATTATTAAACGCAATTAAAGAACTGCTCCAACATATCAGACTGGTTGTTTCAGAGGGCTTCCTGGTGAATCATCATTATGTTAAAAGCAGCTCCATAAGCAGCACTCCTAATCCCGGCAGGTTTGTCACGCTGTGGTTTGTCTGAGGTCGTACTGAGCAGATAGTTGACAGGCGTGTCGTTACTTCATCCTGAGTGACAAATATTCTGCTTTCCACAGTGGAAATGTCAGTGCACAGGATTCCTTCTGAGCAGCGGTTATTGAAATGCGGTGCTGAGAAGCCAATGATTAATAGGATAGGCTTTTACAGTGATCTTCAAAGAGGATGCACGACCTGATCCAGGTCACACAGCCTGCGCAGAGCTCGTAACCTATAATGATGTCTAACACAGTCATTTTTAATGGCTTCATGACATTTAAGGTTCATTTAAAACACACTCTGTTCACAAGCTGCTGTCTTGGACTAATGGTTTGACTTTGAACTTAAACTTTTAAAACTACAAATCTGCCTTTCAGCACAAACATTTTGGTATTTGTTTATTCATTATTATTAATATACTTTTTTAAGTATTTGGACAGTTTTTAATCTTCATGCGAAGGTAATCGTCCCCTGGCTCCTGATCTTTATATTAAATATACAGATATGGTATTATACTGTCATATAACTCTCAGCGAGAAGGCAAATAGGCTGAACTGCAAAACATCAATATGAACATGTCATCTGCATTTTGCAATGAAATCTTGCATATTATGCTCCTCAGAGTTAGCTTCTGATACTACATCTGCTCCTCAGTTGACTGTGGTGAGATAAACTGGAAGAATCCCAGTTTAGACCAGTTTCTTTCCACAATGCAAGATGTGAAGTCAAATTCCCCACTGACCACAGGATATGACCTACATCATACAGAATACAGCAGAATGATGTGTTGAATAATCAGATGTTGTTGAAACAGGACTGATGTAGTGAGGAGATTTCCCAGTGGACATATCAGCCTGACAGCATGATGGGGTTTCACATGTTTCCACAGCAGCGATCAACCTGCTGCCGACGAACAGGCATGTTCATGTAACCCAGAAAAGAGCTGCTGTTTTCGCACCGTGTCCCGCCTGTCATCAGCTATTATTGTCACGTTAACATTGTTTACATGAACACTTGAATGAACTGAAATCGTGCATATGTCAAGAATGATTCACTCACTAGCCCGAGCCCACAATCCATTACATCTGCGGTGAATTATTTATGTCGCGGGGCACAACACTGGGCTGTCATAGTTTGCCAGTTTGCTCCAATGTTTTCTGTTACTTTCACCTACCAGACGTTATGTGCGACTGACTCACACGGCTGCTGAGCGCACAATCTGGGAAAAGCTTGATACTCAAATAATTTAACATGTCATGAATGCAGACTATATTCTAGTTGCAATTGTAATATGTGTTGTGAATTACAAATAGGAAAAACCATCATTACATGACATTTTAAATCATAATAATAAAGTTGTTATTATTTACACAGCACATTTCAAAACAGCCGTTCACTTTGCTTTAAGAACAGGACAAATATAAACAAGAACAATAAACATGGAAGAAAAGGAGCAGTATAATACAATGTCATTTAAATTCAAGAACAATAAATAATATAATCTGAAACAGATTAAATATTAAAACATAATCTAAAAGTAAAGGTTAAAGAAAAGGATAAAAGAACTGAAAGCAGAAAAACAATCAAGTAAGAGACAGTTGTTAAATGGCATGGAGAGTCAAACAAAAATCAGATTTTCTCTAAGAACTTGTTCCAGACGTCAGACGCTTCTGTCCGTCTTCCTTCTTGTCAGATTATGAAGCTGCCTGTCGTTCCTATCACCATAAACTGGACCAGCAGCGTCATGAATACACCGTGAAGATAAGAAAGGATTTAACCCAAAGTTTCCTTTAAGATTCTTCTCCATTTCCAAGTTTAGAACAGAAGGTGACATGAGCCCAGTTTGTCTCTTTCCCCCCCCCTCCTGTTGTGGACAGCTGTGTGCTCCAGCTCCCTTGGCGGCCGGCGATCAGCCTCTCGCTGGCCGTGTTTAGCAGCGTACTGAGTGTCAGAGCAGGGCTGTGCTGTGCACGTCTGTAGCTGCTCCAGCTGGCAGCTGACTGGGCCACTGAGGTGAAGCCGGCAGTCCCAGAGCGAGCAGGTCCAACATGGTCAAGACGGTGCTATGGCACAATGAACTGTAACACAAACTAAAACTCGCTGAACTGGTATTTGGCTCAATATCACATGGATTTGAGCAGATGAGTGAAATGATTAATGGATGAACTCTCATGATTTCAGTCTTTTTGATTGGTTAATGTCAGTTAGACAGGGGGAAACTACAGGAGAACCACCAGCTGATCTTAGTTGGGGAGCATAGTAGAATTCACTGTTAGGGATTTTGTGGCCCCTGATTTAGAACCATACTAGATCTGTAACTTCTGATTGATGGAGATACATTAATAGAGAATATATAAGGGGCCACTGTTGGGGCAACAAACAAAGCACTCCAACAAAATGTGTCCTAGGGTTCTAAAAGGTGACAGTGGGCATGTAGTTCCCTACTGTCACCCACTTAATCGATCAATAAGTTAGAACAGAAAGATAAGACCTAAACAAAAAGATAGTGGGAGTCACAGAGAAAATGGGGGGTGAAAACAAAAGACAAACTCTTAGGATGAGCAAAACCAACAACACAAAACCAACAACCAACAACACAAATCAACAGCACAAACTCAGAGAAGCAACTGAAGGTGTTGACCCTCTGACAGCAAGCAAACAACTGAACAAGGAAACCAAACCTCCTTATAAACCCTCCCAGTCTCAGCTGATTGCCACCAGCTGAGGGAGGTCCCAGGTACATCCCATTAATCCTGATGAGCTGAGAACCTGTGAGCTGGAGTCTGATCGCCATGTGGTCTCCATGTGATCTCCATGGCCAGAACAATAACATATTAAAGAATTATAATATTTAAAATCATCTTTATTTAGTACTCATTAAAGGGTCGGTGTATAATTTAGTGGTGAAGTTGCACGTTGCAGCTGAATAACCTCACCTCACCATCACCTTCCAAACATGACAGAGAACCTGAGGCAGACTTCAGTTGTCATAAAAACTCAAAATGCGTTTAGTTTGTCCAGTCTGGGCTACTGTAAGAACAACATGGTGGCCTCTGTAAAGATAACCTACTCCTGATGATAAAGTATTTAAATATAAAGGGTAGAGAAAACAACAATTCATACAATTTAGATGAAACTCACTAGTGAAAACATGACTAGGATTATTTTATGCTCAATGTCTGCCAAAACCTAATTCGTACACACTGAACCTATACGGCATAACCTGTATATAATTCGATTCAGTAATATCTAATGAGATATTTCCACACTAGGATACAAGCATTAAATGTAGCATGTGGTGGCACCAGTGACTTCCACAGAGGAATGTGTGTGAAATCTTTGCGGTTTCATATTCAGTTTCACCCCAGTGTGTCTGTCAGCGTCTTCACTCGTTACATATATCAAGCTGTTGAAGCATCATGCTGCACAACAGGTCACTGTAAACACACCACGTGACACATTTCAAAGTGACACAACCGTCAGATCTGATGCAGTGATCACGTGGCTGAGTAAAAAGATGGATTTGATTATTATTCAAAATCAAACCCTGATGATTGATTGCTGCTGCTTGTAGGAGCACAATCTGAGGAGGAGGAGGAGAGGAAGAGGAGAGGAGGAGGTCAGGGCGGTGTGTTCGTATTGATACCAAACATGGTCGGCAGTTTGCTTCTGCTGAGCTGCCAGATTGTCCGACTTCAGGCTGCTGGCAAAGGGCCCACTACCTCTGCTGCACTGTTTGCATTTAAAGGGTGAATCCACTCTGAGCTGCTAAGAGCATCAGCGCTGCCCTCTGTGAGGCCACCGAGCACATCACACCTAAGTGGTGTCGCAGCAGGTGCTTCCATGAATGAGAACATCTGCTGTCACGTGGCTGACTCGGCCATGGGGCCCAGCGGCTGACGCTGTTTGTTTGTTTTTTCCACTTGTGACTCAGAGTTTGGAGGAATAGTAAGAGACTGAGGAAATATTTGCGTCTCTCACTGACGGTTGGTGAAGAGGTTGATTCCACTCACATGTCCTTGCCTAAAGTATTAGGGCTGTCACTTTTCCCAAAGGTTTGAAGGAATTTGACATAATTTAAAATTGACTAGTTCATAATTCACAATTGGATCTCATATAATTTGAATACCTCCTCCCAACCCCCTTCTTCCTCAGAGCAGCTAACTCCAGTTGACTAACCCCTCCCTGCTCAAAGGGGGCAGCATGGCTGGACATTGGGAAGGAGGGCTGACCTAAGTTATAGATCCAACCATATTTTAAATAGAACAGTGTGCCAGAGCAGTGGGGCAGCCAGGCACAGGGCGGCATGGCTTCTCAGAGGCTTCGTTGTAGCGATTGTCTGCTCAGGACGGCTTTTTGAAATGATATAACATTGGCTCACTTCATTGCGAGGTCAAGAGGGCATTATGATGGTGGGCGCCCTCTGGTGGATCAGGAGGCAAACTACTTGTGAGGGTCTGATGTGGGTCTGGTTTGAATGAATTTCAGATAAAAAAAGGTGACAGTCCTATTAAGTATGGACCTTCAGCAGGAAGTTTATTATGTCGGCTGAACATAAAACTCAAGTACACTACTTGCTAATTAAGGACTGAACTCGTGCAAGTTTTTGTACGACAAGGAAAATGTACAAATAAAATGATTCTCCGAAAATAACATTTAGATCCATCCTGTCTTCCCACCACAATAAATCTCGATAGTCTTTAAGCTAAGCAAGTCGCCTCCAGGCTCTAGTTCCAAACCACCGGTCTTAAAAATGTCTAACTTCTGCTTTTACTCAAACCCACAGCGGCTTGCTATGAATATTGTTATGACTGTTGATGTTGGATTCATGCATAACTAACCTGTCTTCTCTCTGTGTCCTCTCATGCAGCGCTCCAAAATAGCAGTTTATGAGAAAATGTGGTCTTACATGAAATCGGCAGAACCGTCAGTGTTTGCCAAGACAACACCGGACGGGGTGTCCCGGGTTCGAAAGTCGAAGGGAAAGTTCGCCTTTCTGCTCGAGTCCACTATGAACGAGTACATAGAGCAGCGAAAGCCGTGCGACACCATGAAAGTGGGCGGGAACCTCGACTCTAAGGGCTATGGCGTGGCCACACCCAAAGGCTCCGCATTAGGGTGGGTGGGATAATATAACAATGTCCTCCGTGTTGTTATAGTATTCCACCTACCCTGATGTCTCCATTTGTCACTCTCTTCTCCCTCACCCCTTTAATTCTACTTTTCTTTTCCAATGCATCAATGAGTGAACTGTATTTTGTGTTATTTGAATTGAATCGACATGTTCAGCCATTTTCTGTTCTGTCCTATTTATCTGGTTCGTGTCCTCGTCCCTTTCTTCTCCACAAGGCTTTTGGTGCACCAGTCTTCGTGCAGTCAATCCATTTGAATGTCGTTGTGCACCGTCACTTTCCCCCAGTCTTGTTTATTTGGCTCTTCCCCCCTTCAACCCCCCCCACCCCACCCCCCCACCCCCTTGATCTGTGTGGTGCTCTCTTGCATTGCTTCTAATTCAACACTGAAAGATTTCTTTCCTTATTCATTTGCTGGTGGAGATGCTGCCCGGTCACTTGTGATGAATGTTAAGCTGCATGCTGGATGTTCTTATTTCTAATTCAACGACGACAGAATGTCCCCATCCCGCACACTACGTGCAGTGTAACCCTCCATGCCACCACCTCTCTAATATTTGACGTTTTCTTTGCTGTAAAAATGCTTCTTACCCCCCCCTCTCCCCCCCACACACCAATGAAATTCTTTACCAATTTGTCCCTCCCGTGCTTCCCCTTCTGAACCATTGATATCTATCACTATTCTTTACTAATATTCTATATTAGATTTCTCACGGACCTGTTCATTTTTCTTACAAGTTATGTTTTATCGTTTCAAGAAATGCTGTTAACCTGGCAGTGTTAAAACTGAATGAGCAAGGCCTCTTGGACAAATTGAAAAACAAATGGTGGTACGACAAGGGAGAGTGCGGCAGCGGGGGAGGTGACTCTAAGGTCAGCCTCAATGTCACCAAAGTCGGGTATCCTAGAACAGAGTAATCGGCAAGGCTGTGGTCACTGATTCCATAGTCTCTGGGCCAAAGATGTAAACAAGCTACTGATAAATTTCTAAGGTGCAACTGTGATCAACTGGGAACCCTTCACTTGGCTAATGGAGGAGATAAACGGCAATAGTGTGTAGAATTAGTCGAGTTTAATATTGCGACAGTTGTTTCTGTGTTTTTGACCTGTGGTTATGAAAGACAGAAACCAGCTTCCCCTCTGTTTTTTATATCTACAGGCCAACGTTTAGGCTTCCTATCTATCTGTGGTTTTTGAAATTCTGCCAGAGGGATTAGAGTGAATGGAATTTCACGCCCTCAGCATCTGTAAGCTGAGCGATGTATGCACTCTCCAATCAGCCGAATGGCGTTAGGCACGGGAAACAGCGTTGTCTTGAGGGGACTAAGCATCACAGGCAAACGTGAGAATTCTAATGACAGAGTGAAAACTAACGGTCCAAACTTTTATTTTTTTCGTCCAACATCCTCTCACCGAAATCCAGAGTAAAACTGACAGAAGTCTTTGGTTGGTCTTGACCCTAAGGCCAGTCAAAGTCTTTCCATGGCAACCCTGACCTGGTAAACCCTGCAGTGGTAGAGTGTAAGATGTGACCGGGGGCTCCATTTGTGCAAGCAGATTTGATTCACATCACACATTTGTTTTTAAAAGGATTCTTCAGAATGAATTTATGCTTCATGCAAAAATATCGGTGACTGTGGCGAAGACACATTCAGACCTTAAAGCAACACTATGCAACTTTTCTTACCTTAAAATAGCAGCTTCAAAATGAGTTGATGGTTCAGTGAAGTGGAATAAGGAGAATTTTATTACCCAACCTTCACCCTGATCACATGTTCTTGATCTATGTAACTCTGGTGAACAGGTACGATCTCATGTGAGACGTGTGTAACTGACTGATAGTCACAACTTCAATCGTCAGAACAAGCTCCAGAGTAATGCTGAACTGGAGATCAGAAAAAAAGACTTACGGCTACATCCATACTCCTAAGTTTTCAAACTATACAGTCCTGTCCACACTAGTGTTGTGGCTCCATATCAGTTTTAATCCCAATTTAAAAACTGGCTGTGAGACTTGATCATTGTTTCCAAACCTCTACATTTCTACAAAGCAGCCCTGTAGTTTTCAAACTAAAACCAGATCAACAGCGTTTCCAAACTGCTCTGAAACTCCAAAGTTGTGTGGACGCCAGGAGTGTACGTAGCAGAGCTGATTTGTCTTAGACATTAAAGTTTGGATATAGATTTAGAAGTTATTCAAAATCAACATTCGTCTCCGGTTTATTGACTTTTAAAATATTAAGAGTTTGGTGGAATCCTGAATATCAACGCCTCAGTTGTGTTTCAGTTCAGTGAGTGGGACCAAACTGTCAGAGCTCCTGTCAACAGAGTAATAGTCTACATGAAAACCACTCTATCACACAGATACAGAGATTTCAAATTGTAAATAGTGTTGCTTTAAAGTGAGATGATAACAAGATAATGGAAGAATGAACAGTTGCATAGTTCTGCTCTAAATGTCAAATTAAAGCCAACAAGTTAAGGTACATTCCCATGTGCACATGCTCTCCAGCATATAACATCCATACTTGTACTTGTTCAGAGCTGTGCTCGTCCGGCTCAGCTCTGCAGAAGAGCTGACACCTTTTACCAGATCAGTGTGTCTATTAGATACAGACATCGATAAGGATTTCTCTCTCAATCAAATGTGTTGTGTGACCTGTCTGTAAATGAGGCCCCTGATCTTGTGTTTCAGACACCTGGGCACAGTAAAAGCTGTGCTACTGTGGATCCATCTCTGCCTCTGCTCTCCAGCTTGCCTCATGACCGCAGCACTCTTGGCACATTGTGAGAGAAGAGACGCGGCGAAACCTTTCTGTTATCGACTGTAGCCGTTCATTTCTGAGTGAGCAGAACATGGACGCTACCGGTGGGATAACGCAAAGAAGCCGTCTCCTCTCGCCGGCAATTTGCCTCGACCCCTCGGTTAGAAAGAGAGTGAACGATCGGTGTGACACTCTCACATCCGACCGCCATGTTTCCTTGTCTTTATTTCCCTTTCAGAAAGGCACGTGTGGGTAATTCAACAAGTAAATATATTGCATGTAACTACCACTGAGAAAATACAGGGTCACAACAAATCAACTGAACTGATCAAATGATCTGTACATATTGTAAATCAGAGATCCTTTAATGTTTATTTCATATGCAGACGTGTTCACAGGGTTTTTTATCAATCAGAGCTGGATGATATAAAATATCCACAGCATTGTGGGTAATTTATGTATCTAGAAAGGGATGTTTGTTTGATTTGACTTCATACAGAATGTGATTTATGTCTTAATTTGTGCATGAGAGTCAGTGTCGTGCATGTGTGTTTCATGTTGTGACTTGTTCTGTGTGGTCATGAGTGTGTTAAGATGCTGTTTTCCTGTTTTGCAGACGGTCTGAAGGCTAAAGTTCTGATGTGGGGGGAGCAGACGTTTGTCTCTTTTGCACACACTGAACTGAACTGAACTGAACCATCAAATATATGATAAGAATACAAATAATAAGAATTAAATCGAATAAGATTATTATTAGATAATTTTTTCTGATAACAATTATTTTATAAGTTGAATCATAAATATACATGTATGCACTTAACTTCCCTCTTTGGAGCTGCTTTCAAACTAGAGGTTTTATTTCTTGAATGAACCAAACTATGTCAAGACGAAGAGGGAAAGTGGACCCGCCCACTTGTTCTTTTTAACAATTGGCATGTTCCGCCACATTTGCGTCCTTCAGTATCTAGATTTACTAGTTTAGCTTGGAATTTCAGGTTATCCTTTACTTTACTGTCAAGACGTTCCCAGTGTTAAACAAAATGTCAAACTATGGGTTTCTACACATAGAAATACAATATGTTAGAGCAGATGATGAGAAGAGAGGAAAGGTTTTAGTGTTTCTTAGCTGTGAACTCAGGGAACTCAGTGTGTCGTTTTAAAGTCCATGCCCACCACCTGGTGGTGAGGGTCTCACAATAGTTAACTCTTTGTATTTGTTATGACATAGAGAGAAATCTGTTTGATTCTATGAGAGATTGCAGACATTATCTTGACCTGCAGTATAGACCATTATGCGGCTAAATTATAAATAGTTCAATGTAAAATGTGACACTGAATCCATGACTGTAGCTGAACTCTGGTTTGTGTTCAGGGACGTCAGAGGTCAGAGCAGCTAGAAGCAGGTCACGATGTTTACAGTGAAACAGTTTGAAATATTAATCTTTACTTTATGTATCTTGCTGACCTGAGGCTCTGAGCTCTGAGAGTCTCACAGGGAGATAACACAACATTAATATTTTAACGTGTGATGAAGTTTCTTTATATATCACACAAACAAATCATCACAACTTTGCCTTTTCAAAAAGCTCTGACTGGAGACAGGACAGCACATCGTCCACTCATCATGCATGACTTTTCTTTTGAATTAATATTGTAAGCTTTCTTTAATATGATCAGAAAACAGGTTTGTGCTCAATCTGACGATACAAAGAACACGGTGGTGAATGCAATATATTTGATGATGTTGGATTACGAACACTGTCATATGTTCTGAAAAGGAAATCAGCCTGGAAATGAGGCAGTCACGGAAATTAAAGCAGAATGTCTTGCAAAACCAAAAATCCCCAAACTGACTCAGAAAGAGACATTTTCTTGACCTCATGTAAACTCAATGTAACCTCGATCTAAGACTAAGTCAAAATTAGGATCTAAATGAGGTCTGCTGTCGTTCTCGGTTCTAAAGATGTGTTTCAGTTCGGGGAATGACATTGGACCCCCTGCTGTTACCATTGAAAGGGGGGATTTGTGAGACATTACCCTGAAATCTCAGAATTCGGACTGCTGTGTTTTGTCTGTTAGTCAAGAAAGGGTTCCTGTTAGATTCACCTTGCTAAACCTCCAAAAGGCTGCACATAGCAACAACAACAACAAACCAAAAAAGTGCCCTCAGCGATTCTCGCCTCTGTTTCCTCTCATTTCGTGAAAGCTATGCAGCAGCCGCTTTATTCTGCAAGTTCAAATCTGTTCCTCTCCTTGTGATCAGTGTGTGCCGATTACTCAAAGCGATATAGATGGGGTCTGGCATGCTAGGGGAGTCATGGATTATGAAAGGTCATATATTTATATCTATATTTATCTATTTATTTACATACTGTAGTATTGCTTGCTATCTGTGATGTGTTGGCCAGGACCCTACTCTATCGCTTTGCACAGTATAAAGTAGTTTTAAAAAAGTTGAATAACATAAAATAACATAATAAAATGTTATTTATGTTATTTCCCACGTGAAGAACTCCTGTAAACCTTGCAGTATTGAAACTCAGTGAACAAGGCATCTTAGACAAGCTGAAAAACAAATGGTGGTACGATAAGGGTGAATGTGGAACCAAGGACTCTGGAAGTAAGGTCAGTCGCTGCAGGTCTTTTTACACTGATTGCCAAATGCATTTTGACCCAACTGTTCATATGCAAACATCCAAAGCATAAACATTGTGTCAGACATGTAACGCACGACATGATATAGTTTCTGAACACCTGAGTGAGCGAGACATTAACAACTAGATCTGCTCCACACATAGTCGAATGTGTTTATTCACACTCTGATCATGATTCATTACATTTAACATGTTATGCAGACGATTCTAGGATTTGTAAAAAAATAGCAGCATGATCACACAATATTTTATTTTGACTTCATACCATCCAATTTGAAAAAAAATCATAGAATTGAAACCATTATACTGCTATTTAGTCTTCCAAACCCCTATTGAAATTTAGTTTATTGGTGTTCTTATTCATTTGTATGCAAACAGCGCATGTTAACTCTGACATGACCGGCCGTGTTCCCCCCCCCCAAAGGCGTCCTCATTCTGACACAGACCCAACTGACCTTTAAATACCATCTGAGCACAAAGTGGTGCGATGGCATTTAATAGTCATGTCTCATAGAGGGAGTGTCAGAGTTAGGAGCTTTCTTTCTTACATCTTCAGTTCATTTAAATAAGTTTAGCCGCCAGTTAACGGACGATTTTAGACGTCAAGTGTAGAAGTTGCTGGCTGACGGCCTGTAGAATATCCCTCAGGGGCCCGGATGCAAATGGTAAAACTCACATAACTGAATTTCAATATTACTGTTTGGCTTTTAATAGCAGCAAAATGGTTCAATTCGCCCTCCACAGCTTTTGCCACTTTGATTGTACATATGCAGTGTGTTGACGTTGAAGCAGCTACAGTGAGATAGTGACTGAGGGTTTAATGTGTAGACCTGTACGACCACGACCGCCTTCCTTTAGAGGTGGTCTCGTAAAGAGACCATGAAGCAGCGTAGACAGCAGCTCTCTCTCTCTACATTCACCTTACCAGCTCTTTAGAGGGGAAATCACCCAAGAGGAGGAATTAGACACATTTAGGGTTTTATCACACCTATTGGTTCAATTTAGCAACTACACCTCAGGAGACATAATTAGCTCCTCAGAGTTCCTGTGTAGCCGTAGTGCAGCAGAATGTACATTTAGGATTTATGTTAGCGTGGGTATAGATGTTTGTTTGAGGTCAGCCTCGACTCAGCTTTGAAAAATGTCTTAATGGTGGTCTTTACCTCCCCCAGGACAAGACAAGTGCACTAAGCCTGAGCAACGTGGCAGGAGTCTTCTATATTCTGGTAGGAGGGCTCGGCCTGGCTATGACCGTGGCTTTGATAGAGTTCTGCTATAAGTCTCGGCAAGAAACCAAAAGACTGAAGCTGGCAAAGAACGCCCAGAACTTTAAGCCAGCCCCTCCGGCAAACACCCAGAATTTTGCCACGTACCGTGAAGGCTACAACGTGTACGGGACAGAGAGTGTTAAAATCTAGACGGTGAGTCGTTTTGTTGACTTGAGAGTTGCTGACTCAAACTGGAACATGTTGCAATGTGGAATTGAATGAATGACTGTGTGTAAAGATGGAGGACATCAGATTTCAGCTGGGGCCACTTCCACCAATTGTATTATGAAAATCATGTCTCATCCAGTAAAATGGAGGAGTTATGGTTTACGACCTACAGCTCAGCGAGCCACCAGGGGGCAGTTGAGTTGTTTTGGCTTCAGTTTCAGGGGAGCTTAAATGTCGTCCATCTTTCTTTCCAGTCATTGGTACGAATGAGTGAATGATCAACATGTACATCGTGAATTGTCTGTTTGTCACGTTGAGTGAACCCATGATGTTATCTGCTGTGTGTCTTCAATGTATGTCTGATTAACTCATGATTGTCTTCCTCATAACGTGTATGATACATTCCATGATGGAGGTTAGTATTGAATTCTGTCTCTACCTGTAAAATGTGCTGTCAAATATCGGATTTGTACCTCCTCCTTTACGCCTAGATCACCGACTTAGTGTAATTTCCCTTTGCCAGTAGAGACGTGGGCCTCAGTTTGTTCCTACGGTGCGTCAAGGTCACAAACGCACCGAAAACTGAGGCACTGTCTCACCTCGCCCTGTATCCAAATCACCACGATCACCCGGGTGTCTCATTTTCATCATTGCTAGTTGAAGCTGATCAAACCTTTTCGTGTAGCACAGAGTCCTTTGATCCAGGAGTGAATGCCCATTGCATCCATTCCCATCGCAGACGCTAGTGGGTTGTGTTGAGTTCTTTGACCAGTGGAAGAGGGGGATTTAGAGTCGTGGTGACAGCTGAAGGTTTCTGTCCTGCATCTCATATTTGTCCTTTGCACATCATGTCTTGGCTTTGCAGAGATGAAACGTGTCGATTCCCACTGGTGCATCTGGATGGAGACAGCCTCTGTGTGACCCCGACACCTCGCGGCTGGCATCCCGGGAGCAGCAGCCTTCCTTCTCATCAGCTTGGACACAAGCCTACAAGTTAACAAGTGCTCATTTTGGGGTCGTGAGACCCGTCACACTAACAGAGGGCAATGACGCAACAGGACTTTTTGCTTCTGGAAACTTGGAAGTTGCCTCTTGTAGTGCCTTATGGAGCATTTCGGCGTCATGGCAATGCAATTAAAATTGAATTCACTTGAAAACAAACAAAAAAGAAATCTGTGGACGTTGGGCAAACCATTGCTTCAAATGACAATTAGACGAACTGTTGTAATTTTTTCTATTTTGAAGAAGAAGAAGAAGAAGAAAAAAAAGCCATGAATTGCAATCAAAACATCCTGGAGTACTTATTGAGTCACTGGAATACTTTACTGACATATTTTGTGGTGAAATCTTGAGTTGGATAAATGTTATATTTAGTGAAGTAAAGTCATTTTCTTGTTTTACTATAAGACTATTTTCAGTGTCATAATATTTAAGACAAGCATCCATCGATAAGGATAAGAACCAATAAACCAGACGACATTTCGCCCCAGTTTTCATGCAGAAAAATATCAATAATATGAAAGTAGTGGTCATCTTAGGTGGTGTTACTGTGGAAGCCTGAACGTACGACTCTGTTTTCACTTAGACGCTTGTTTTCAATCAACTTGCCAAGACTGCATTTGTTTTAACTGCCACACGTTTGCAGCGGGACGGTTTTTTAATGACATGAGATCGGCTTTTAATCACTTGTGCCATACTTTTAAATTCAGAAGAATTAGAAAAAATCCTTTAGACATAGGTGGCCGACCCCCCCCTCTTTATGTAAGAGCATCTTCAAAATGGTTTGACTGGGCTTGTGGTTTACACTTTGTACACACTTAGAAGCTGCTCTCGTGTAAATGCACCGTCTGCAGCTGTGGATCTTCCTGGTCTACGAGAACACACCATGGCTTCTTTGGTTGTGATGAGCTGTCCGCGTCCATATGCAGCAGGAGAGCTGGTGAACTGTACATTGAGGAGAGAGCTATGAATGAAACATTTGTCTGTTTGTATAAGTGAACTTTTTATAAAACTGAAGGGAAAAAAAGCTGAAAAAAAAACTACAAACCATGTTCGCCTACATTCGTTTAGTATCTCAGACTTTCTCATCCTTTTTCTTCCCAGATAAAGTGCATGTGAATTTGGTGAGACATTTCTCGCCAAATTGCAAACTCCAGAACGGACCCTGGTTTATGGTCCGCTGACGACGTTAGATCCACTTAGGTTTTTAGTTTCTCCAGTTCATTTGTAACAGTACCTCAGCCATGAGAGTTGCATGTGTGGACACAGTGAACCTCTGTGGAGAGGACATGTACAAAGGATTTTATTACATTTCCTTAATAAAAGCAGGTTTATATTCATCTTGAGCACTCATGTCTTTTTTCCTTTCCAAGTAGAAAGAACATCTACATAAGCTCAGTGTGACTGTTGAACAAGACAAACTACAGGCAATTTTTTTCCAAGGATTAAGAGAAGATGGAACCTAATATAATAACTAACTTAATTTTAAGCAATAGTTTAAACATTTAAACCTTTTTATTTAATTAATTTTAGAAAACATTACAGAAATAACTTTATCTGGTACAAACTGTAGGGGAGAGAGTTATGAGTTTATTAAGTAAAGGTTCAAATGGATAAATGACAGATCCATTTCAACTCCAATAAAACTGTATCATAAGAAACATATTTGATCAATAAAATGCTACTCCATAAACAAACTCTGCATATAGGTCGTTGACCAAAATGGTATTGATTATGCAATCCCTTGAAATGAACTGGAAGTAAGTTTTTCTCCCCAGAAACATTCCTGATTTTATAGATCAAGATGCAAATAGTTAAAATCCAGTTAGTGCTGCATCATTTTAGCATTTGACAAAGAGTTGAATGTAACTTAACAGTGTAAACACAAGAGTTTAGGATTTGATGTAGAAAATAAAGTTGTTCTGGTTCTGAGTGACACCGGGTCACTGACTCATCTAAATGTATTTCAGCGAGTTTCTATCATTCAATCGTATCTGAGGTACAACCAGTAAAAATCTGTCTCTACAGCCACTGAGGGACTTACTCTCTATTTCATGAGTTTCCTGTTGGTGGAGAAGAAAATGAGCGTAAGAGACAATATGAAAGTGACACACTAGGAAAACTATTATTTATTGGTTTTTGTTTTTAAAAAAAAACGCTAACACTCATTGAGTACAGCAGATAAAATCTCCAAAAGTCATTTTTAAACAGTTGCATTTGGAGTACAGAATGCATTTTTTGTCAGGTTTTTTTTTCTTTACAACTCTACATTTGAAGGTTGAACAGGCATTTTTATAAATTATGTAAAAACCTGAAAACACAAAATCACAAAAGGACTGAAAGGGACATCAGAACTAACATGTGAACTTCATGTTACCCTCTTTATTATTGTACATAATATACAAACTGGTCCTCTGTAGAATTTATCACTTGTGCCTACTGTCTTACTTGGATTAAAAAGTGGAGATAAATAAATATAAGTATCTAATTATCTCAAAAGAATATGAGGTAAGTGAGTATGGAAAGCAAGTTGACTCCAATTAAACGAGCAAAAAGCAAAGCCTGACAACGTACAAAAAATACAAATGTTCACGCATACGATTTTTGAATCATGACCAGATCCTTCCCAGACAATTCGTACAGTAACAACTGGTTCCAATTAGAATAACAATAACATTGTGTAGACAGCAGCACATTATGCCCGTACTGAATAACAAAAATGGAAAAAGATAAACTGCAGCAGATTCACTGTGTACGTGGAAAAATAACGAGTGGAGTTGAAGTAACTACAGCTAGTGACACTCGGGAGGGGAGTCCACAGAAAGAAAAAAAAACACAGGCAGAGAATGAGTGTGAGAGTTAACGACATGGTACAGATGGCAGAGCAGATAAAAGCACAGCTTCTCCAGTTCTGCTGCGGATCAGAGAGAGAAAGTGCATCAAACACTGAGCATACATCGTCCTATCAAAGAGCTGTGTGCCAAGAATCTGAAAGCATCTTACCTTCACTGATTAGTGCACATTATCTGTGCTTGTCAGAGGATTTATGAGTGGGATTGTTAAGGGAAAATGTGAATTAATCAAAAACTTAAACTGCTGAATTATTGACAAAAATTTGTTTGGGCATAGAACAGTCGAGTCTTTCAGCTTCCGTGCTACTTCCTTTTCCAGACTGCGTATCAAAAGGCTGTTCTGTTAACCAATAAGGTGCAACCAGGAACTTTCCCATTACAGGAAACAAAAAAAATATCAATAATAGACCGGACAATCAAATACATCTGAATCTCTATAAACAGATTCTGAGTGTGAATTTGCAGAATCTGTAGGCGAGGGACAACATTTCGGGGGAACTGAAGCCTGCTGGTTTCTGTTTCACGTTTGAGCAGCCTTCTGTTGCCAGCAGTTACGCTGTCGGTGTGGAGAGCAACAGATACACACAGACCGAAATACATCAGCTATCTGCTTTTTCATTTACCAACATTCATATTTACATAGCTGTTCATAGAGCAGCCAAAATGCAGACTGGACCTAAAACACCTAGAAAAAGTTTCACCGTTTCTGTTGCGAGTGAAAAACTAGTCGGACTGTAAACAGTGTACATCAAACGGAGGATGGAGTCTTGGCTCAGGGAACCACTGAAGACACCTGAAGCCCCAAAACATTGTCCGTCGTCCCCATACGCTAATTTGACATCACACGACAACCGATTGGGCTCAGAGACTCTTTGTGATGGAGGAGGAAGTCTTATTTGCTAAATGTATACGGGAGTCTTAACCAGAATTAAATACATATTGCAAACGGAGCGTGTTTAGTGAAATACGACATATGAATATGGAAGTCATAGTGTCGTAATGTAAACTATTAAGAACTGCGAGCAGCTGAACGTTACTGAACACTTTGAAACAATGATACATAAGAATATCTTTTCAAAAGAAGCTCACTCAGCCAGCGATGACCAAACATGCAAAGCAAGCAGGTGATTCCAGCTAACTTTAGTGATTCAATGTGGCAGAAAACAACAGCTAAGTAGAAATATTCAGCAACTTTTAATATTAAAATATTCACACTTAAAAATACAGATAAAACTGTTTTTTCATTGAGGTGTTCCTCTTTGTTTAAGGATATTGCTTTTTCTCTTCCTTTGCTCCACTGCTGTCCCTCTTTTCTTTCTTCTCAGATTTCTCTTTGTCGTGTCTGGACTCCTGGAGCACATGAACAGAAACAAGTATGAATTGAAACACGTTAGTGGTAATGGAAATAAGATGGGATTATTGAACAGTATTAATGTCCCAGTCATTGGTGAATCAATGAATATACTTGTAGAAGTGTCAGAGCTCATGGATTGAGAGGTGAGAGTATTAAAAGTTCTTGAACTAAAGGTAAATGTTCACTACATCTCAACCAACAGCCCAGGGGAGTGTGTGGCAGTGGTGCTGTGACGAGCTGCGCTGACCTTTTTGCCTCCGGACGTTCGCTCAGGTTTCCCAGAGTCCGCTTTCTCTTTGCTGGAAGATTTGGATCTTTTGCTCTTCTCTTTTTCAGCAGAAAGCGGCGAGTCACACGAGGGACTGGTGCTCTTTCTGTTTTTGGAGGAATCTGGGAGGAAAAGATTTTGTTGCTTCACTTTCTGCTTTGTGCACTACAAAGTTAATGGCTACGTCAGATTGTGTCAGATCAAACTTACTGGTTCCATTCTCGTCCTTTCTACGTTTGGATTCTAGGCTCGTGTCGTGGTCATTGACAATATTGTCCTAAAAGAAACAGGACATACCACGTGTTAACATATATCCCGACCATTGTCTTTATCATTAGACTACTACAAACAGGCTGCCTTTGGAACAAGGATGATCTTTTCCAAAAACCCATTGGACAACATGCTGAGGTCTTGTAAAGTACTGACTCGTTTCCTTTCTTTCCGATCCTTTTCTTCCTTCTTCTCTTTGGATCGGCCCTGTGCGTTCTCTGAGTCTTTCTTCTCCGTCTCCCTCTCTCTGCTCTTGGACCGGGTTACTGAATTGTAACTGATGTGATGCTGCAAAGACATTTATATATGACCAGAACAAGACAAACGGAAATATTTTAATGTTGTCTGGAGTGTTTAAAAATGGAATGATGCTATTGTTAATATTACGTTATTGTGTTACAAGTAAATAACACAACATACAAAAATAAGGGTGGACAACAGTCTGAAATATTTCTTGGCTATTTCTTCAAAATCCCCATAACATTCCCACAATGGCTGATAATTTGATCCATAAATCCATATCCAATAGTGGGACTAATAAGGAAGTTGTAGAAACGCCTTTGTTAAAGTATCACTGTTGATCAATCGCAGAGTCTTGTAACAAGTATTGATCGATCTGACATTAGTCATTGATAAAAACAGTGTGGATTCCTACATATGTGTAAGTCATCTGAAGCACTGCTCTAAAACCAGACTAAATAAACTGTACAATTCTAAAAAGCTTAAATTTACATTACTTGCTTTGATTAAATTCCATCAACTGATTAATGTTAGCTCCCAGTGGAAGCAAGTAATATAACTTAGTGTCAAGCAGAAACTAGACCCTAAGGCTCAAGTTGAAAATAAGAGGAACTATGACTTATGTGTCAAGGCGCTACTTTTGTTAATATATAAGTTAAGAGTGCTATAGACCATTTATTAAATGTTTGTATACAGCTTTAAAATATTGTATAGGGGGGGTATTAACATGAAGTCCCATCATGCAGGGTTTACATACATCTCTCGGCAAGTGTTGATGTGCCAATAAGTGATATATATAAATATGGACGTCAGCACATGACATCTAGTTACTGAGGTACTTCATACCAGAAGCAGTCAGAGCAACACATTTGCTCATTTAAATTTTACATTCACATTTTAGTCACAAAACAGTACAAGAAACAAAACGGACCAACAGAAAGAAAAGATGATAGGAAGACTGATACAAAATTATAAATTATGCAAAATTATAAATGATTCATCTACTTTATATTATCTTGAAGTAAAAATTAAGAAACTATAGAAACCAATGAAATAAGGTAATTTAATTGAGATTTATTTGACTTTTCTTTTCATTGCTGTCTAAAACCTAAAATATCCTGTTTGGTTTTTATTTGACACCTTTTGTGTTTTCCTCAGATTAAATTTGGGTCCCATGTGGCTGTAATAAGTGTTTTCAGGTGACTGCTACTATATTAAAGTATTGGACCATTTCAATTGAAAACCTGAAAGCTGCACAACTTATTATTTATACTAACAAAATATCGAATTACTGTTTATTGTGACAACCGGGTCGTTCACGGTGACGACCAGAGACTAATCACACGGCTGCAGTGCTCCTCAGGTTTATGGAACCTTTTGTTCTATTTTTAACATGTTGTTGTTTTAACATCCCACAACATCACTCATATCAATCTGGTTTACAGCCACAGGAAGACTGGTACTGTACACTACCTGGACAGCATCAAACAGCAGACAAAGGTATGGACTAGCTGGAGCATCTTACAGATACTGAACTGGGGGGAATCAAAACGGACAATGTGATTCGCTGAGTGTCAGCTGGATGTACAGGCAACTGTTTACCTTAACGACTTATAATATGTCAGATATTTATCAGCTTATTCTGCTGCCTGCCAATGGACTTGAATCATGACAGGACATGAATCAATTCAGTGTGAGAATACATAGAAGTTCAAATTCCTTCACCCAAACAAAGAAAAACAGACAATGTGAGAAAAGGAGCGAGTAGCAGAGTTGGTTCAAACCTTGGATGTGGTCTCCTTGGGTTCGTTGCTATTGTCCTGTAGGGATGAATGGAGATGACAGATGAGCTGGGAGGGGGTGGGGTTGGAAGGAGTTTTTCAGACAGCAGTAGAGAGTTGGAAGAAGGGGTGGGGGGGGACTGGGAGTCGGGGCAGGCCGGCCCAACATCATACTTCGCCCTTGACCTCTGACCTTCAAGGACTAAGGCTTTGACAAGGTTATCACATACGAGGGTTCATAGGCTCAACATCTGGAATGTCAATACTAGAAATAGAAATACCCTGAGCATATATGAAATAAGTGCTAAGTCATATTACTACAGACATGTCTGCAATTTCAGGCAGCATAATATATAAAAGTTCTACAGTGCAGCTGGTATTCAATACATCTAAAGTGCAAGTTCTGTATTAACTGGATGTGTGTCTGCCTGTGTGTGTAAGACAAATCACTCAGTTCTTATGTGCTTGACTGCATCCCTACATAGGTAACTGTTGCTGTCACTTACAGTTGTGGAATGGATAAGACACATGGAGCCTATTTCTCTGGCGAAGGGTAAAATTAAGACCTATCACAAGCTTCCAGTGGTGTGGGCAATGCTCCAGACGATTCAGGCTTCACCCACTCTTTCCCTCTCTTTGTAGTTGCAGGCTCATTTTCTTCTGCATTTTTGGCTGATTCAAAACTGTGACATTCGTTTTTCTCCGATGATCTCGGTCGCTGGTGGCTCTGATTTCCCACTGAATGCTTGCCAGGAGGTAGAACGACGGATGCCGATGGTCGGTAGCTGTGGTGATCGCGTTGTAGAGGCCAGCAGGTCAGACTGGATACGCATCATGTGACGTAGGACTGCATGCAGGTTGGTTTAACAAACGTAGATAGAAGAGGGACCGATGACTCAGCCGGAGCAGACAGGCACTTCTGCTTGATGCCATTCAACTCTGCGCTGGATCCAGGCACGACGAAGACCAAACGATATAACATCACTTCAACCAGGATTTCTTCTCAGGTCGCAAAAAACAGGGGAAATTCTTGGGCGCCATTTGAAGTGGTAGAACGCTTCTTTCGATGTTATAAAAAAAAACGTAGCCATTGGAACAGGCGAAAGCTCTGGATTGGGTAAGCCTTTTAACTTCAGGTGAATATTATTCTCAAAAAGGCAAAAAATCCACAAGGAATATAGAGGTGCTTAAAAAACTTCTTTCCAAGGCACACTGACTGCTTTCATAAATACGAAAATAGATAACTATTTCAATAGGAAAATACTCAATATTTACAATATTCTTTTGGCTAAGTCTTTGAGGGGTTTTCTCCCAATTCTGCAAAATATTATGCTATTGTCCATGGAATGATTTCCAAATCCCTTGGATTTGGCCAGGATTTCCAGGTGCCACGCCTGCATGTACGACAACTCTCCTTGGTGATCTTCAGGGCTGCTGGAATGTGCAACGGCAGGGAACGCTCCGGCAGATAGAGAAGAAACGGGCACAGCCTTCCTCAAGCCATACTAACCTTAACAGACGAGGAGTGGGATGGAGAAGAGTGAGTGTCGAGCTTTCGTCTTTTGTGTTCTGTGAAAACAATAAGAGGGAATTTGATCAGCCACTTTCTATCTTTTCTACACTGGGAAATAATAGTATTGAATGAGATGGGTTGAAATAACCACATCAAGCACCTAAATAGAACGATGTGATCCGAAACTGTAAAATCTGTCATATGGGGTGTTTAAGTTTACACTTCATTTTATGAGCTGTGCAGAGAACACAGTTGAATAACAGACAACCAGAGATGACGCTTACCCCTCTCAGACTCGGCCGATTCTGATCTGAGAACTGGTGACTTGAGGGACCCCCCCCACAGCGCTTCTGTCTCCTTTCTCCTTGCTCTTGGACTCCTTGATGGCATCACGCTCCCTGGACGGCTCAATGGGCTCCCCGTTGCCGGCTTTGGCCTTGTCATCTTTGCTGCTCTTCTCCTCGACCTTCACTTTCTCCCTGTCAGCCTTGGGGGTCTTCTCCTTACCCTCTCGTGCCGGCCGCTCCTCCTTTCCCGCTCTCTCATCTCTCTGCTTCTCTCGTCGGTTCTCGGCCTTTGTCTCAGGAGTGCTGCCCGGTGTCTTCTCCTTTTTCTCTTTTTTCTCTTTCACGCTCTTCTCTTTGTCATCCCGCTCTTTTACGGCTTTGGTGCTGCAACAGGATAGACATTTTGAGTTAAAAAATTGTTTCATACACGATTCTACTGATCATAATAGCTTTGACTTAGCATATTAATGTCATAGCAGCTCTTGAAGAACCTACCTAATGAGGGCACCGTTCCCATTGCTGGTGGTAACTTTGGCCGCTGCACTGTTGGCTTTGTTCACTGGCTTTGTTGTCGCACTGGATTTATCCTTTCCCCGTTCTGCATTAAAAAAAAACAAGAACCGTATGAGCCCAGGTTTTATGAATAATACTGATGTGCATGTTTGAGTTTGGAGCGATGTTCAATTTAAAGCAAATACTAACAACAACATCAACTGTACATGCTGATGCATACATGTTTAACATTTATGACTTTCAACCAATTATCTAGAATTTTGTTGCACACATATCTGAAATGGAATAATTTAGCAGTGCAATCTTAAAACCAGAACTTAACTCAGGTACAATATTACACATCAAATAGCAGCTTGATTTCACTTTAATTTCAATAATTTGTGAAGAAATAACAAGCACAGCATTTGAATCAGTCATGTTTCATCACTCACCACCATCCTCTGATGCCCCCTCGTCTGTCTTGTTTGTGCTGGTGGCGGGCTTGCCTGTGCTGCCGGGGCCGTTCTGCTGACTGCCAAGGTTGGCACTGCGCGCTGGCTGCTCCTTGTGATGAAACTCATTCTCAGGGACCATGTGCACCTTCTGGCCTTTCAACCGACCTGAATAACTGTAAGACGCATAAAGGGTTTGCACAAGGCAGACACAAAAACCTCCAAAGTTTGTCACAGAGTATAAAACTACTTTCAGAGAGAAGAAAACAAAGGTAATTGAGAGCTAAAACATGGAATTTTCCTGCAAAAACAAACCCAAGTATACGCAGCTATAAAAGTAACACAAGTGAAAACTGATCAACAGATATAAGCGTCCATGCTAAAGTTCAGACGTAAAATTCCCCTATATGCAGACTAGAGCTGAAAAACATTGTGTACTGAACCACTAACGCAGTAAACACTCAAATATATCTAGAAACTCAAATGAAGCACACTTGTGTTTCAATCTCCAATGCTTCCCTGTTTTTATGACATTTCACAAATATAAATTCACTTTATGCTCCAAGGAGAGCTGAACAGCACACAACACTGTGTTACCCCATTGCTAAGGCATAGAGGTCGGGCCTCTTGTCCTTCTCCTCAAGGCAGATCTTCTGGACACGGCACTCGAGCGCTTGGCCCAGGTTCAGGACTTTGGGATAGCAGGGCAGGATCTTGGTGAGCACGATGAGAATGTTACGGATGTGGGTGTAATCTCCCGTCTCCAGGCAGTGAACTGAAGCCTTAAGTAACAGAAACAGAGTAAGTGATTATGGATAAATGCACAACTTCCACTTGGCTTTACTAAACAGAAAAACAATATTAAAGGAAAGGCAGCTCACTTTAGTCAGCATGTAGTGCCATTTGTGCACCACATGCCTGAAGTTCTCATAATCGAGCTGATCTGCTTTGTTCCCTCCATCAAAGCCGGTGGCTCTGAAGATGGTCAGGAAGCCAGGGAAATTCACGCAATCCTATGACCACACAATAAGAGGAAACATAAATAACCACTTTACATCATACATCTGTAACCCAACATATGAACATATTTTGCATGTGTAGAGCCGGTAGAAGTGGATACCTTCTCATAGATTGCACGATCGCTGTGCCAACGGGTCACCGTCTCCAGCATGCAGCAGAGGAAGCGGCCGTAGCGGTGAGACTCGTTCTCAGTACAGCTGGCCACAGTGTAAATAATGGCAGAGAAAACCTGCAGAGTGACACAATGTAGTAGTTAGATAAAGCTACAAAGTCTGTGTGATTTTTGCCAGTATCCGAGAGGTGCACTCGTGGTCTCTCACATTGAGATTTACAACAGTGGCCTTAAAAACCAGCAGTTGTGAAAGGTTCCTTTCAAGCTTTAAATTGTCAGAGCACTTGAGTGGTTATTGAACATCTTGAATTTCTTCCTTAGTGTTATTTCAATGTTGCTACTATTTCTGCTGATTTGATGAAAATTTAAGCCATATTATTCCCCTCCTTAATCACATTATACGTGTTTATTCCTCTTCTCATAAAACACTTTAAAGCTTTAAGAAGACTGCAATTAACATATTAAAAGCCATCATCAATAAGTGCATTAAGATCAGAGTGTGTTCAATATGTTGTTTCTGAGTGTCTTACCCTGTCATAGCAGAGCAGGGTGCAGAAGTTGGGCGTTTTCTGCTGATGGACGAGCTCGACGAAGCGGGCGCAGTACACAGCGTCGATGGAAGAGAAGATGCAGCGCGGGAACAGACAGAGCTGCAGGAACTTTGTAATGGTCTCATTCTTTGTGGATTCTGTCAGGAAACATTTTAAGTTGTGTAAGTAAAAGAGACCAATACAGATTAGATAACCTCCAATATTAATGCTGTGATCATAGTCAAGTCTTGATCAGCTTTTACTGGATGTCCCCCTTAACTACATTAATAGTTTTGTGTTAAAACTATATGTAAAATTTACTGAATACTACCATGAACATTAAACATCAACTGAAAAAGGTGAAAGAATGAACATGCATCATTAGTGTCACAGGCATTAAGATTAAAAAAAACTCACTGGCAAACAACCAGTTGTCTTTCTCCAGTTTGAGACGGTGTAAAACCCTTTGGACGTGTTCCAGCTGCTTCTTCTCCTCCTCCTGCAGTTTCTCCTGCAGGGCAGTGCAGCGTTCCTTCTCCTTCTTTTTCTTATTCATGGGCTATGTCAGAAGGAAACCACAGCAATATTCAAACCATGTATATACAGACACCAATGCAGCACTGATAGTGATGCTACAACACCAATCCTTGAATTACGAGTTGGTTTCGAGTCAAATGTTAATTGGGAATTATATGTTGACATTTGTGGAACAGCTACTCACAATCTCTGGATTCTCTTCGATGGCTTTAATCTGGACCTTGAGCTTGTTGACCTCACGTTCATATGCGGCATGAGGCACAGCCAGATCATACATGGTGAGGGACCAGAAGGTGGCATAGAACTGAGGGCGGAGGTCATCCCACACCCTGGAAGGATGAAGCGACACCACCGCCTCGTGCACTGGTGTCATCACCTGTTCACAGGCCGCCACGTATTTGTGAACCTTCTGCTGCTGCCGGTTGCCTTTCTCCCCTTTCTTCAGCTCGTCATACTTTGACTGTGGGTAGAAAGTTTCAGTTAATAATCTTACAAAGTTCTAAACTTGATCCTTGTGTTAGTCTAGAATCTCCCTCAATAACAGGAATGTGACGTGATGCATAGACAATCTGAAAGAGAAACCGACTCACCAAAATCTGATGGGCGTACATTGGCCGAGACAAGAAGAAGGCAGCATCATGTGGAGTGTGGAACTGGTTACAGAGGATGTCAATCGAGGGAACCCGCTTGATGTAATCCTCTGTGCTGAGGTTGGAGGCCAGAAAGCCACCAAACTGCAGCAATGTGTCATGACACTGCAGGAAGACAATTCATTTAGATAGCAACAAAAATAGACTAAAATAATTATGTTTTAGATTTATTTAGAAAGTTTGTCGACTTATCTGCTAAAAACAAGAAACTGGTTAAACTCATACAATAAGAGAAGGTGTATACCTGGTCATAGAGATGGCCAACGAGTTTAAGATGCTTTTCTCCACCTTCTAAGAAAACCACACCATTCCGCTGCTGGGCCATTAGCAGACACAGTGGTAGGGCCAGTTCATGGTCCAGTAGTGCATCCTTCAGACGCTGTGATGACTTCTTTGTGTTCCTGATCTGGCCAAAGTAGCCTCCCTGTTGTCAAAAATCACATCCACAATGACAGGGAGGTGAGCTTGAATACATCACCGGTACAGGTAATCAGACATGCTCGCAGGTCTACATTAGGCATAACAACTGTACAAGAATCTTTGTACCTCTGCTTTGAGTTGCTCCCCTCCGGTCATGGCCTCTAGCTGCTCTGAGGTCATCTCATCTGTGATCTCAATGCCGGCCATTTTCTGGACCACCTCTTTCAGGATGAGCAGGTCAAAACTGCAGGGAGAGAAGGGACATGTACCTTTTTTTTAAATAGTGAATGATATTGATTATAGCATCGCTGCTTGTCAAAATACATTGTAGCAGTGGATGAAAAACTCTCCTGTTTTACTTAGGGGGAGGCTGTAATGTAATTAGGGGCTAGGTTAACCAGTGAGATAGTCTAAAACTCCAGCAGAGCTTGAACTCAGCACATCCTGCAAACCAGTCATCCCTTATTGTTTCCCTATCATAAGTTGGGGTCATGTACCTCTTTCCTGCTTTCAGCTGATTGGTGACATACTGAAGGAGGCCAGCCAACTCAATTGGGTATTTCCTGAACACAGCTCCACAAAGACTTGCCAGACCTTGGATAAAAAGAGGAAACAATAATCTTGTGATACTCATGAAAACAAATCAACAAAGGTCTCTCTTTTATGATGTGACTGCGGTACAGTAAAAGGCCAGTGAGGTGTGAAGACATACTCTGCAGCCATGAGGAGATGGTAGTGTCGTCATGCTTCATCTTCTCCTTCTCGGGATTGGCAAGAGCCTCGATTATACAATCTGAAGACAGAGTTAAGTAAAACGACAGAAAAAAGCTCCACTTTGCCTGAAACCTCTTGCATCCATTACACATACACACACACACACAAAGATGGGGCAGTGTAGGATACAGGCCAAGACATCGTAGTTGAGGGATGTGAGGTATTTCAGTGAGTCCACCACTGGAACAATAAGGTTGTCGTACCACTGGATCTGAGACAGCATCTGCGAAACAACAGAAAAGGGGATGTGTCATCATCAACTGCAGAGGATTTACAGCAGATTATACCTGAACCTGATGTCCCCTCCATATCTCCACAATGTGACCTAACAAATCTGCTGAGAACATCTTTGTAGTATATGTGTTACCTTATGTAAAGCAGGGAACGTTATACGAGGATCTCATCCTCCCACTACTGCATGTTTAAAAAGTCTGTACTTTATACAAATTGTTGGGTTTTGTAAGTGCACCAAGATCAAAGTCTCATCTTTACCCAGCTTTTACTTAATTCATAAAAGCATTATTTGTAAACAGAGCACGAGATGCAAGCGATTGCGAGGGGGAAATATTTTTTTACTGTAGAAATCTGGAATCAACTTGTTTTTGTAATTTCTTGACATAATTTAAAATAAGTTAAATAAATTTAACCACAACAAAATACACTTACATAATCAAAGAGGATAGTGGGATTGCTATGGCTCAGTTTGCCAATCTGCCTTCCAGACTGTTTCACATTCTCTTTGGTCAACCGCCTGTGGAGGGGTGAAAAAAAAGCACAAGACAGGAAGCGGCTGATTAAAACACAAGACGCTGCAATCAGCAGTAAGATATGAGAAAAATGACAATAATATCCTGATAATGTGGTGTAGCAAGGCTATTTTATTGTCCAAGATTACAAACACTCCACTATCTGTAACATATTTAAGAGGGAATATTCAAGGACACAAATAAAGTTTAACATGCATTATTTTTCAACCACAGGTGAAGATACACAAGTGATTGCCCAGTAAAAATACACTGGTTTTATAAAGTGACCTACTTCATGATGTATTTGGCCCTTTCCACAGTCTGTGCTTTGACTTTAACCAGGAGAGGATGACTGGAATACGTCTCATTCTTCCATTGTCCATATAACCGATACCTGAGGGAATATAAATAGAGAAACCAACATTAAACACAAGTTTATTAAGTATGGGATACTGGCTGCCGGCTAACAGAAAGTTAATTCTCTGCTTGATACGTCACTTATTATTCTAAACAAGGCTCTAAAAATAAATTCCTTGTTTTGCTCTGGAGAAAAAAGGTTTGAAAAAAAGAACACAGGAAGATCACTTTGTATTGAAAAGGATGTTTTGACCAAATCTGATTACGTGTTCTACTATTTTCCTGCTAAATAGTAAACACGATCCTGGCGCCCTGCCTAATGGTTTACTATTCAATGATTCAATCACAGAGTGCTGCATGAAGTGAGTGTGAGAGTGTCTCACCTGTGCCGGTAGGGAAACAGTTTGAAGAGGCCCCACAGTTCCTCAGACATGCAAGCATTACACTCCATTAGGGAGATTGAGGGGAGTAGCACCTGGTCTGCAATGCTCAGGAAACAACTGAGTAGTGTGTCCTGCAAAATACAAAATATAACATGAATAAGTTAGAGATAAACTGAAAAATCTGTTAAGGCAAAACAACAGAATGTATAGTCATTGAAATATTAACCAACAGCAGCATCATCAAATTCTGTTTTTATATTTACCATTTTGTCTTTGACTTCAGTCTTGCTGTCATTTTGGTACTGGGAAGCAAAGGACAAAAGAATTGATTAGTATGTCAGCTTTAGGCTGT